>JAQGBU010000277.1:0-39746 GCA_034698605.1 Isotoma decorata
GAATTCGGATGCTTTCGGTTTAATACCTGGCTCGGGCTAAATCAAGTTACATAGCGAAGTTTTTTTTAAATACAGAAGACAACAAATATTCCCTAACCTAACCCCACGTACGGGCCCCCCGATTGATAGCTACGCCAGTGCTTGACCAACATTTGATAAATAACCTTCTATTTTAATTACATTTAGAATAGATTATAGTCATTCCGTAGTAACTCAGAAAAACCTGCGACTGTAATATCTGTCCTTCCTTAACAACCATTTATATTTACTGGAATTCGTTCCTGAAAATCTGGACGTGGGTGCCCGTCCTCCCATTTAAAGAAGTTAGCCGTTTAAATATTATTCGGATAATAATCATTTACTTTATAATTTAAATTTTTAGTACTACGGACTTTTATCATGACGAACAGAGGTATAACCACAGCTGTTACTGACTTTTCCGTAACGCATGGATTCGAGAAATTGAAGGGCCTCGAACACTTGGAATTATGTTCCATAAATGTAACTCTTCTCAACTATCAATAATGTCGATGAATATGCCTAACTTTTTTTTAAATATTTCTTTTCCTGACACTTATTGATACCTTTTGTAGGTCACAAGAGACGCTTGGAGAGTTCTTACTAACTTGCCTAACCTCAAAACTTTAATTCCAATGGATGGAAGAAATGAGTCAAATTGCGAAGAATTTAGGAAAGGGAGTTAAGAAGGAAGTAAATTGCCATTTTAGCCGTCAACTGACCATAAATATAAATGAACTATCCTGTTTATCATGAACCCTTTTTTAGCCTTCATTATTTGTAAATACATTCTATGTACATCCACATAAAACATCCTTTAATATTGTCTTTACTTTCTTAATATGGTGCGCTAATTATATACACCAATTTTATACTTATCATCCCTAATATTATTTAATCAATAATAGATGTATTCAAGTTCTTAATCAAGCCGTATTAATTATGTTTATAAAAGTTTCAGCTTATGTAAATATTCTATGTTTTTTTTAAATTTGGAGTGGAATTTTTTGATCACATCTTTTGGCATCTTTTGGCAAAATTTGTTGCTTTCTTAAAAACGCTTCAACTGTCGTAACATTTTTTGGTCAAACAGAGTTTACTGGCCTCTAGTAATTGTATCACAACAAAAGGGTAGATTTACATTTCAAAAACAGTTTCAAGACAAAAGTAGCCAAATCCTTCAGACCATATTCAGACTTGGTTAAATATAATTATATTTGATTGTAACTTTTGCAGAATTTGATTGAAATTTGTTTTGATAGTTTTGGACTGACATTTAAGAATATTAATTTAAATGAATTGTATAAAACATAATAAATTTTAGATCATGGAATGTGGTTGTGTAAAAGTGAGTCTGACAAATAGACCGTAATGGTAAGGTTGATTGAATAAAGTTGCTCCTTATCATACACTAGAAGACGCATTTTTTTAACCTTTTTCATGAAATAAGTACTTCAAGCAACCGGTTCTATTCTTTACGAAATCTTGTTATTTAATTTTATTGGCACCGTTAGTATGCCAAATTCTATTGAATCGTAGTCGCAACTATTATGCTTAGTCACAAAACGGAAAACTGCCATAAGTCGACCTTCTCAAAGTCTGTTAATACTTATTATAAGTGATACCAAAATAAAATTGCATCTATATTGTGGTATGTTGTTTAAATAATTGGAGTAGGGAAAGCATGAGAGTCGAATCCTTAAACGCAAAACGAAAACTCAAAATTAACATAATAATGATAATATGTATTCCCGGATGTTATTAACCCCTCTTGAAACTGTTATTTTTATCTATCGTGAACTGGGAATCATTCTCGGTCCGGGGGTTTTTGTCCCCTGGTATCAAATGTCATATTTAAGAAACGGGATCATCCCCATCTGATTCCCCTTAATATTTACCTTATCGAAACCACTAATTTTCTATGATCATTCATTTAGTATTTATATTTCATAATAACTGATGGACACGCAACTCTATAATATTCATAAACTTGGAAAATTTGTGAAATATTTCGTTGTATGTGTAAAAATTAGAACGGATTTTCAAAAATGTTTGAACAATTTTTCAATCTACTCGTAGTCTCAATCTTTTGAGCTGTTCGTAGTTGTTTTCTAGTTACCCCTCTGATTAACAAATCTTGCTGTTCTTTCTTTACTATACTCCCGTTTTTTAAATGAGCAGATAATAGAATTCCAGTTGGAATTACTGGTTATGGGTCTTTGAAAGAATTCAGTTCGAAGGGCATATTATTATAACATACTTTAAATATCCAAGACTGCCTTTCCAGTCTTCTGTTTTGCTTGTTATCTTGTCTTTTGCTTCTCTTTGTCATGTTATTTTCGCCCTTTTTAGAACGTATTCATAAAAAGCGGACATCTGGCATGGGGACTACAAATACTACAATTTAATTAAATCTAAACCCAAATTTCATTTTTTGGTCCTTTAATGACCCGACTGGATGACCACATTGATTTTTTGAAAGTTAACTTTGGAAGCTAAAATTTGGCGTGTGGGCTACAAATAGTAAAGTTACATTATATCTTTTCAGCAATAAGCCAAATCTCATTTTTCTTTACATTATGAAATAAAAGTCTTAATGCTTAGGCTCAGTTTTAATCTAATCTTATTTCAGGCCTGGAAATAAGATTAGATTCTATTTGTGTTCAACCCTCACATAACTAATTGTCTTGAGAAATATTAATTGTCTTTTAAATTTTAAATCATGCCCTTGAAGGCTAGTTGAGTAATATTACTCTTGAAGAACTTGTTTCCTTATTCATTTAGAATCACTCATAGAAACAGGATATTGTTTTGCATTGCTGGTCAGAAAACCGATTCGATAAACATGATTTTTTGACAAAAAATTAGACAAAATCGTTCGTTTAACATTTCATACCAATTAATTGTCGTGTTGTTTTAAACCAATTTCTTATCAGACTGTTGCATGGTAATTTCGCACGTTCTCATTTTAGTATTTCAATTCTTATTTCTCACATTAGATCTACTCAAGTAAGTTGCAAGTAAGCAAGTATCTAAGTTGGAAAAAAGGATTTTTGTATCATAGATTGCATTTGCCCCGCATAATTTTACATTTTAAAAAGCAGTGACTCTATATAAATTTGGAAAAATGTAATCGAGTTTTCAAAACAATCTGAAACCTCTGTACAAAAATCTTCTCTTACTCAGGGGGGCCCCTGTACCCCCTGGGCCTGTACGTGTCACGTAATCTACTAATGTGGTTTCTACGCAAGAGACTATAAACTCTTTTTGGTATATTATCCCCTCCCCTTTTTCAAGAGGTCTATTTTAACAATCACACCGTTCGGGGATTTTAAGTCGTTAAATACTGTATCCCAGTTAGGTGAGGGTTGTAACATTTAGAATATGCTATTTTAAAAGGTTAGATTAGGTTAGGTTATGTTATGTTAAAAATCTAATGGAGTAGTAAACAGCTGCATTAAATATGTAGCATAAAAAATCAAGACGCAAATAACTTAGCCACATTGCTAACTCGAGGATGAGTCAGAATCTTTTGTTAATGCAATTCAACCTCTTTTAACTTATGTATATCCTAGCTTATTATCATTAATTATAATCTCATTCTGATATTGCTCCAAACCCCGTAACCTATTTTTAGTTATTCAAATATCTTGTGACATACAATTAGTCATTTCGTCTAATTTCAGTTCCTCGATTGCATAGAATCTAAGAATTGATGTTATGCATTACATCGAATACCATTCAAAACATTTTATAACATGTTTTCGATCGTTAACATCAAATCTACTTCATTCTCCATCGATCTCAGCATAATTCCCTATAAGTTAAATCATATAATATGATTCATATTAGGATAATAAGATAGATTTGTTAATTCGGTTCTTTAAAAAGGACATTTAGTGTCGGGTGGTAGGTTTGATATTCAAAATCTCACGATGATCCACAAAAAATGATTTTCATATTTGAAGGAGTCAGCGGACATTTGGATTGAGTAATATGAACGTATTGAGTAGTCCTAGGGATAACGTTTTTAGAAAAGGATGTCCCTGGATCTAAGTGTTATCATCCAGTCAACACATGCGAATGTCTTAAATTTTAATTTAAAAAGTAGGGTTTTATTTATAGAAATACGCTATCATTTAAAAGCAAATATAACAAGGTTTCCATGTTGGAGTCAATATGAGTTTTCATCGATTAATCCAGTAAAAACTGTGTTGCATTTTTTGTCTTGGGTCATCTTTGTATTTATATCCCCTAGCATGGAGATATGATAATCTTTCATTTCAAATCTTTGCATAAAGTTTTTTGACTTTATATTATAGTGGAATTAAGTCTAAATCTAATCATATTTTATTCTAGTGACCATTTGTATTTGTGTCGTTTCACAGTTCACATCTTCTCGTCGTTCTGTTACTCTGATCTTATTGTAGTCTTTATTTTTTGGTTTTCAAAATTTCTGATTGTAAAGCAAGTAATCATTATAAAACTCTACCCCTTTATTGCAGTACAAACACAGTGTCAGATTATATTACAATATAATAGTAATTATACTGACAAGTTCATAATTTTCTGTTTTTATCCTACACTATCATTTAGAGACTGAATATAAAAAATGAATAAAAGGAGCAGCGATGGCAATGTATCACATGATTATGGTAGAGATAGATCTAGGAGTTCACACACTCTAATGAATGACAATAATCCTTCCAATCGCGACAATGGGTTAACCACTTCTTTTCTTCCGTCTCATCCTCAGACTCTGTACCCGATACAAATTCGGTAAGTTGTCTGTTATTTTAAAATGCGTTATTTTAATTTTCAAGATAATTGAGTTAATTTTAAGTGCCGTGACTTAATGGAAACGAAAAATGATTCACTTAACTTAGTTTGTTGAATTTGGACCAGTATAATGTGAATTATGAATTTGATATCTCTCTGATTTTTATTCCTCTTTAGTTAATATATTCTATGAAATACGATATTAAAGTTAATTCACATTTGACCTTTTTATTCTATTGTTGTAAGGGGTGGCGTCGAGCAGTCGTTGGGTCCGGTTGTCTTCTCCTTCGGTCAATCAGGACACTCTGTTGCTGTTCCCTCGGTCCGTCCCGGCCCTGCCTCATCTACTTCGCAAAGCCTGTTGTGTGCGCGTTCATCAAATAATCCCCAACCTCCGTAAGTATGAATTAGCAAACGACTAAATTATAACTAGGATTTCATTTTTTAAACTTGTTTATAGTACAATGTGGCAGCCTACTGGTAATACAAGATTGAACCCCCTTCCATCTTTAAATGCATTCTCTATTCCAGGCATTGCGATGCATCAATATGGCCCCGTCCAGAACTTCACTTTTGAAATCCCGGATCATATGACATCAACGCTCCTGGACAGCCAGTCCGTGCGGGGGGGATGTTTTGGATCTGATTGGAACGACGAGCTCCTTTCAGTAAGTTTCAGTTGTCAGTTAATCAATCATTTGTTTAAGGTGTTTACTTAATAATTTATGAAATGTTATGTCTTAAATATACCCATTTAGAACTCAACTGCGTGGACCAAATGAGGAACCAATGGATACTGTGGATATGAGAACGACTTTTACGGGTACCATCCCCCCTTATCAACCTAACTTTCGTGCCTCTAGATTCTTAATTTATCCCAACTGAATACTTAAAATGACCAATCCTATGATCAATTTTATTATTAACTTAGTCTAAATTTATATTCTGTATACTCTAAAAGGTAAACTCATGGTAGAACTGTATATTCTTCTTTTAGAATACTCTTCTACTTTTTTTATGACTAATTATTCAACGTTGTTTTAATTTAAGTTTTACACAAATTCTGACGACTGTTAAAAACTTGTTATTAGTTGTTGTTTGCTCTGCAATAAGCCAGTGTATCTTTTCAAATGCGCTTTATTTTTAGTAACCTTCTACGTAGCAACAAAAGTCTATGTGATGATATTTGATACAGTTCGAACTCAGATTATACTCTTACGTAAATAGTTAAATATGATTTACAGTATACAATTTTTCAAATTATAGTTGTCCATATAATAAATTCGTTTTGTAAAGTTTTGAAATTATCAAATTTCCAAGTATGCGTGGTCAGCAGCACTATCCTTACTTTGTAAATATCAGTAGATCCATGAAAATCTTCATCAATTATCTTACATGCGTCCATACCTTTTTTAACTGTTTCTCATCACAATGTTAGGTGCAAGTTGTAGTCTGAGAAGAATTAGATAGATGATATTCAACATTTTCATATCCAATATCTAACTCTCACAGACTGTGGAAGTTCGTATGTCATTGCAATTGTCAACTATCTTGGTGGTTTCGGCAGTGAGTATGAAATAGAGATATAATAATAATGTAAATGTACGGTATATCCTTTTGAAAAGCAGTCAACTGATTTCCCAAACTCTGCTTTGTTTTTCGTTCAATTTTGATTTAAAAAATATCCTTCCGATTCCCTTGTTTTTGAGACACCTTCACATGAAATACTTCTAATACTTTTCTAGACATCATTTTAAAAAAAATTAGGAGATGAACTGTCTGGTCATCCCTTTCATGTGTCCCGAAACTCGTGAAACTGAAATGTTGTCCATGTCCTTGATGTATTTCACAATGTCACAAACAAACAAAAATTAATTACTGTCAGGAAATCTATAGTCAGAGGACATGTGGCCTGTTTCAACGTAAACTTTTGGACAGTCGAAAAAGTTGGCAATTCTGTTTGTATGATTACTCTGTTTGAGGACCAGGCATTGATGTTTTCGAGATGCAGAGTCAAATATAATTCTTTCTACTCGATGACCACATTAAATGTAAATAAATCCTATATGTTGAACGCGAATAACTATTTTTTAAGAAGATAAGGAATATCATTGTGCACCAATATCATTTTCAGGCTCTGTACTTTTTAAGAAAGTCAATTGTTTAGGAGTTAGGTATGAAAGAAATATAGCTTGTTGACAGTAAACTGATTAGTCCCTCTATTGAATATAATGTAATTCAAATTATTCTGCTTTATATAATTTATAGAAAGACTATTACGTATTACATGGTGCATTACTCATTCTTATCAGATGTCGTAGATTGACGCAAGATTTTTCCAACTTAATTTACCAATTAAACATACACCATTTAAAGTGTCTGTATTTATTAAATGGGGCAACTGTAGAGATAAGTAAAATCAGACGTGTCACTCATGGAGAAATAAAAAGAAATTTCAAATTTATTTGGTAATTGTCATTTGTAAAAGCTGGAAAAGAAAAGATGTTGAATCTCGGCCTAAGTCATGCTTAGTGTTTTTCAAAATTTAAATGCTTACAAAATTGAAATCCATATTATCAGTTAAATTATATCTGACTACAAGTCTTGAACTATGATATCTCAACTCTTTAAATTCACAGCAAGAAAATGATAAGTTATAGTTATATATCTTGTTTTCTAAGAGGATTTTCATACATTTCCGATGTATGGGTCAATGGCCTTATTGATCTCTAAATTTTCACCGTCCGAAAATCGGGATGTATATGTGTATTCATTGAAAACTGGAGTGTTTAGTGAAATTAATGTTATTTGATAGACTACAAAGATTCGACTAAATGTTTAGTTCATTATTTATAAGTTGATTAAAACTTTGTTGTTATAAATTGTCAATATTTATTAGTTCTGGGACAAAATAAGTCTCTTTTGGTTTGTACGCTTTAGATTACTTATAAATAAAACAATTCCTAGATAGCAGTAGAATGAAAAACCACCAAGACCAAGACAAAGATGAAGAACCTAAAACACCCCTGCGACCCACTTACTCTGGTAGATATTTTCATTCTCTCTATTGATTACAATTGATTTTAAATATTTAAGGATTGTAGATTAATACGGTTGTTTCTTATTTTTTTCAGGGGGAAGGACTGGAAAACCTCGAGCTTATTGGGCACTTCTTCTGAAGGATCTTGATAGGAAGTACGTTCCGCAGACATCTAAAGAGTTTAGTTCTACAAAGGAACTTTTGCATCTGAATGATAGATTAATGACCGGAGCTGGAGATGCTGTGGAAGAGGCCGTGTCAACTAGAACAAACAGCAACGACAAAACTTGTAAATCTGAAGATAGTATGATACTCCGCTCGGGCAAGAAGTTAGGATTGACTAAAATGGGGCTCCGATCAGCATCAACGAAGATCAAAGTAGAATGAATGTTGATTTCGAAAAGACTTTAGAAAATGACTATTCTTCAATTTTTGTTGTGTTAAATTAAGAGGTTTGAAGAAATATACTAAATTTTTCACTTTTCGATTGTTTATACTTAACTAAAAATTAAATTTTACTCAATTTGTTTATTGTATATAATTATACTTATTCACAATGAATGATATTATTATCCATGTAAATTTACTTCAACAGAAATGAAGACATGTTTTTTGGGGCAGTATTTGTTAAAGTATTTGAGTTGATAGCAGAACCTTTCAGTTTTTTGCAAATTATAAATAAACTGTAATCGAACCTCAATACTTAAAAATTGCGTATTTGAAGTTTTTCATACATTTAATTTTGGAAATTTTGGATATAATTTATGAATGGATGTTGTTCATAGTACTTTAGATTTTTACATTATATTAGTCCCAGTAACATTTTTCCGTCTCATTTTCCCCTATAATTAATTCTTGGCAGCCTTTCATTTTACCCCAGTATCAAAAACCTTCTGACCTAAGGGGTTAAATCCAACCCCCTTTCTCTCTTACGTAACTCGTATAATGCATTACTTATATTTGTATCGCCCTCTTCGACTTTATAACGCACTGAACCATTTCCCTGTACAACTTAATAATGTGTCCAGGCCTAAAATGGATTCGAGAATTTATAACTTGGTGTCGCAATTATCTTTAAACATGATTTCTTGTTTCGTGTAGCGTTGCCATTCGTAACCATTTTCTCTATTGAGGCTTCCTTCATTTGTTTTAAAAACAAATGGGGGTGACTCTTGTTGGATTCTTTACCTCATAATAAATAAGATTTGGCTTCGAATTTCAAGTAAGTCGGTTTACGATTCTTGATGTTATTTTCGTCAGTGAGACATTTGCCGGTTATTGAATTAAGTCTATTTAAAGGTTAACGTAATTAATTTACTGTGCTTTAATCTTAATTTAGCCATATATCAAAAATTGGAAATGTATTCTGTGGAGGAAGGTTATGTCGAATGAGAGGGGGGGGGATTTATTGTTTCATTTTAAATTTTTTTTGAATTTCCCAACTAATAATTAACTGGTTTCCTTTGATAAATTCAACATTTTTTATCCTTCTTTACAATAATTTCACTGTTTTAAGCATTGAATTAAATTATTTTCTTTTACATGGGTGTGTATTTCAAGGATGTATGGATTATCAGATAGATTGCGTTTTGACGTGTGAATTTTTATGTACGTTTTTTGTTATCTTTGTCTTGGAAACTAGCGTCGATTTTTTATGGAACCACGGTCTTACCTCGAAATTCTAACTTAAAATTTTACAATAGTGTATTTTTGTACGTAGCAACGTAGTGTAGTTGAATAGTCTTATTTTAATTCTATGAATTGGTAATTTAAAAAGTGTGCATCAAAACTATTCGTATTCAATCCATCTAATTTTTTCAGGGTTGGTTTGTTTTTTCAGAAGGAGTTTCTGCATTTTTTTTTATCAAAAACCAAGTCTCAAAAATGTCCCCGAATCAGTGAAGTTGAGAATGGACAAATCTGATGCACTATCTAAGGTATTTGAAGTTTTTCCTACAAAAACAAGATTGGGAATTGCCATTTTTACATACTTTTTAAGGGGTTGCTTCTGGGACGTAGGTCGAAGAGATTTTTAGGGTGGGGTAACATGAAATTTCGTCATAGGGGAAGATGAGACTATGAAAATGTCGCCACCGTCTGCATGTTTAAAGTTTTATGAAATTTGGGTTGGCTTCTGGGACGTAGGTCGGCGAGGTTGTTAGGGTGGGGTAACATGAAATGTCGTCATAGGGGAAGATGAGACTATGAAAATGTCGCCACCTTCTGAATTTTTAAAGTTTTATGAAATTTGTTGCCACTGGGGTTAAAAGAGATTGGTCTGCTTACTCACCCAATGTGGCGACATGTTTTTGGAGGAAAAAGATTACTCATTCCCCGGTGGCGACAAATTTTTACAGACAGCCGCTTACTCAGCCAGTGTGGCGACATTATTTTAGTTAGTAGTACATTTAAAACATTTTTCATGCTTACCGTTATAAATTAACTTGAACAGTTTCGATGATGTTACATCCCACAGTTAAGGTTAGGTTATTTCAGAAAGGTTAGACTATTTTTAAAAGGTTTGGTTATTTTAAAAGGTTAGATTAGGTCATTAAAAGGGGTTAATTTATTTCACAAGGTTAGGTTATGTTATTTTAAAAGGGTTAATTTATTTCACAATGTTAAGTTAGGTTATTTTAAAAGGGTTAGGTTATTTTAAAAATGTTAGGTTGTTTTAAAAGGTTAGGTTATTTTAAAAGGTTAGGTTATTATAAAAGGTTAGGTTATTATAAAAGGTTAGGTTATTTTAAAAGGTTAGATTAGGTCATTAAAAGAGGTTAATTTATTTCACAAGGTTAGGGTATGTTATTTTAAACGGTTAGGTTATTATAAAAGGTTAGGTTATTTTTAAAGGTTAGGTTAGGTCATTAAACGGCGTTAATTTATTTCACAGGGTTAGGATATGTTATTTTAAAAGGGTTAGGTTATTTTAAAAGGGTTAGGTTATTTTTAAAGGTTTATGTTATTTTAAAAGGGTTAGGTTATTTTAAAATGGTTAGGTTATTTTGAAAGGGTTAGGTTAGGTTATTAAAAGGGTTAATTTATTTCACAAGGTTAGGTTATGTTATTTTAAAAGGGTTAATTTATTTCACAATTTTAAGTTAGGTTATTTTAAAAGGGTTAGGTTATTTTAAAAATGTTAGGTTGTTTTAAAAGGTTAGGTTATTTTAAAAGGTTAGGTTATTTTAAAAGGTTAGGTTATTATAAAAGGTTAGGTTATTTTAAAAGGTTAGGTTAGGTCATTAAAAGGGTTAATTTATATCACAAGGTTAGGGTATGTTATTTTAAAAGGATAGGTTATTTTAAAAAAGTTAGGTTATTTTGAAAGGTAAGGCTAGGTCATTAAAAAGGATTAATTTATTTCAATAGGTTAGGATATGTTATTTTAAAAGAGTTAGGTTATTTTAAAAGGGTTAGGTTATTTTAAAAGGTTTATGTTATTTTAAAAGGGTTAGGTTATTTTAAAATGGTTAGGTTATTTTAAAAGGGTTAGGTTATTTTGAAAAGGCTTATGTTATTTTAAAAGGGTTAGGTTATTTTGAAAAGGTTTATGTTATTTTAAAAGGGTTAGGTTAGGTTATTAAAAAAGGTTAGGTTAGGTTATTAAAAAAGGATTAGGTTATGGTATTAACAATAAAAACTTTGTCGCCACACTACTTGCAGAGTAACCTTTCGTCGAAAAAAAACGTCGCCACCGGTGGGCAATGAAGCTTTTGCCTCCAACATTTGTCGCCGCCGCTTGGTGAGTAAGCAGACCAATCTCAGCTTCCCCGGTGGCGACAAATCTAAAGAAACTTGCAAAATTTAAGAGGTGGCGACATTTTTTTAAAACTCATTTTCCCCGTATTGGTAAGGTGGCGAAATTTTTTTTAAATTTTTTTGTCGCCACCCGACATACGTCTCAGAATCCAACCTTTTTTATGATTTTTAAGAGACTCTAACTTTACGGTTCTTAACTTAAATGCGGATTCAACATTTTTAAGGATGTCAACAATCAGTCGATTGTTTCCGTATGAACGTAAACCCTTGGAAATCTTTAATAGAAGATATACATACAATACAATACAAAACATACAATACAAAAAATTTTGATACTTTTTTGTGGAAACATGTTGCATACTGTCCCTTCTCTCATTGGTGGAATAACAGATTTAATATCTCCTCAATCTCCAACTTTTGAGCTTCCACAAAACAATTTCTCTGAACAGATGCACACTGTGATCGTCACTTATTTCATAAACATAATCTAATGGTACTTTCTTATCCATTTGTCTTCATTATTTTTCCGTTGTGAATGAATAAACTATTAAATGCTTTGAATTAAGAAAAAAAGAGTTTACGTAATCAAAATTCGAATTGTTGAAGGAACAAGCAGGGTATGACGAACCCATTTTTTGTGGTAAATCCAAAACCAAACTACCCAATTTTTTTTGATTTTATTCAGTTTTTCAACTAATTTTGTGTCGTACAAGGGACTCTATTCCAAGTAAAAGCCTAATGGAACTTGGTATAATTCGAATTATGCTGTGTCTCGATGAGATAAAAATATTGAGATTGACAGTTTGTGAAATTTTTGATTCTAAGAGCTTAAATTTAATTAAGCCCAAAAAACGCAAACGGAAAAGGCACCTAACAAACTCTTAAAAACCGGGGACAGCATATCCTGTCCGAGAGAGATGAACGTCAGTTAATGATCCCTGATGGTGTACTACAAGAGAATTAAAAGTTTAGCTTTAGTAGAGCCACAGTTTTTTAAGTGATTTTTTCGTTACTACATCGAGACAAAGAATTTACGGAATGATAGAAGGGAATTTTGACTTTTAGATTTTTATTAAGCGTTTAAAAAATCGGCAAGTCTCAGGTCGGCAAAATTCTTCCGAATTCAAGTATAAACTTAAATTTCATGTGACAGTACCATGTGCGACTAATGTAATACTCTTGATTTATTGTCAGACGGGTCTAATTATAGGCATACGGATATAAGCATTTGATTCGGGCTAAAAATTAGACGCAGAATCTTATTGCCGAGGATTTTCGGAAACTCTCTATCGACGCGGCCCGCGTGTCCGCTCGAATTGCCGAATCCATTTTGCAGAACGACAAATACAGACATATTTGTACCGAATTTAATTTGCCCAAATAATTTCCATGCCGAATACGATATCGCCGAATAATTTAAAAATTGCCTGGGCTTGGAATATATTGAAGTAATTGACTTGATGACCTTTTTTTATTCATTTTTTAAAAGTAAGAAACTAAAAAATGAGAGTCTGTACATGAAAAACACAGTCCTTGTGCTGGATGATGTTCACTGCGAATATTTGGCATGTTCGTAGATCATGTTCATAGGTTATGTTCGCAATGATAGATGATCATGTTCTGATCATGTTATAAGATGATGATTTATAATGAACTATGGTAATTCGGCAAAAAGGATCTAGTAAAATCGCAGATTCGGCAATATAAAATTTCTGCAGTTTACCTATCGGCAAAACCGGATTCGGCAATTCAACATAGAATCCGCGGCCCGACGTCCCTATATGGAGTTTTCCACAATATTTGTTTACACTTAAGTTTAATGATGATATTATGATGATTCCTTGAAAATCTTGGATTCTATTCGTCACCTCCATGTACACTCAACTCACTATTTTGTTAGTGATAAATATAAAGGCATAAATATAAAGATGTAACTTATATAAGGTTAGGTCATGTGATGGTAATTCAATAATAATTAGCCGAACTAAGTCGATTACACTGGGCACACTAATAAGGTAATAGTAATTATGAAACCATGTGCATTCTTGAAAATTACAGTGACATACAGGGCTGAAAAGTCAGCACAAATGCTCAAATTCTCTGCAATTCATTTGGGTGAAGGCTCTATGATTGGTTATTGAAATTTGTTTTTTGAGAAAGAACAATTTATTTATCATGGGATTGTCCCTCATTTTATGTCCATAATATCGTGGCATCAATGAGACAACTTAGAAAAGGGCTGAAGAGATTTTAATTTTGGACTTTTCGGGACATTATCGGGGGCCATTTTTTTAGATCAATGCCCTGGGTATTCAGATCGAACTGCATTATCTATATTATCGTTTTGGTTACGAAAACTAGTCTAAACGTAAGTTATCAAAGTGTCATGAACGAATTAAATGCTCGATACTTGCTTATCCTTTGTCTATATATTCAGTGGACCTTTACACCTTATTGACTGTCATTCATTCATCTGTCCTATTCCATCATGTTTTTTTTGTTGCTCTTTGGATAAAATGGTGGCCCTTAAAAGGGCCGTTGGTTTATCAGTACATATTTTTGTCGGTCCAGGTGACAGGGATGTTAGTTTAAGCTCGTACTCCTCGGATTCGTCTTGCCAATTGGATATCCTTTGGTGTGATGGTTTTCCGCTTTTTATAATTAGTACACAAGTTGGTATCTTCGAAAATATCTACCAGATAAGCTTCTGATGCTTCTTGAAGAGCCATAACTGCAGAACTCTGGAATTTGAAGTCGGTTTTGAAATCTTGAGCAATTTCTCTCACCAATCGTTGGAAGGGCAACTTTGGGATCATAAGCTCTGTACATTTTTGATAACGGCGGATTTCTCGGAGAGTAGCTTTACTAGGAATGTATCTACGGGGCTTCGTTATGCCTTCGGTTGCAGGAGCACTTGTATGTGTAGCCTTGGTAGTCAGCTGCTTGCGAGTGTTTTTTCCTCTGGTCGATTTATGGACTGTTTGCTTTGAAGGAGCCATCCTTTGCTATTTATTGGGAGTTTTTAATAGAAGGTTGATGGTTTCAGTAAGGTGGTGAAATGATGAATGATGACTTGGAGAGAGAATCAGCTTCTATTTATACCCAAACGGTGAGTCAGGTCAGCCTGTAAATGAGTAGCGAATCCTATTCCTCTACTCATTTTCAAGCTGGCTTGACTCACTCGTTGGGTATAAATAGAAGCTGATTCTCTCTCCAAGTCATCATTCATCATTTCACCACCTTACTGAAAGTACTGGTCTTATTCTTCCCCTAAACCCAAGTCTAAATCTAGTCTTATTTTATTCTGATGACAGATGACCATTTGTACGTGTATCGTACTATTGTAGTTTTGATTTTCGGTTTTCGAAATTTGTGATTGTTGAGCAAGTAATCGTCATAAAACTCTACAACTAAAGTTTCAACTTATGTTATAATATTATAACTACCTCCACAGATACATCATCCTATTGTTTACTCTTATAATAACATCTGAGAAATTAATATACAAAAATGAAGAAAGGGAGCAACAATGTGTCGTCTGATTCAGGCCAAGTTAGAACGATGACCACACATACTTCTGTGAATGGCAACACTCCTGTCGATCGCAACAGTGGTCGACTTTCTTTTTCTCCTCAGCCACATCTTTATCAGACTCAGGACGGGGTCCAAATCCGGTAGGTTCTTTTGATATTTCAAAATGCATGTTTTTTTAATTTCAAGATAATTGACGTAATTAAACTGACTCACCTTCCTTATATTGTGTGATTTTCACCAGTCCAATGTGAATTCTAAATTTGATATCTATCTGATTTTTTTTCATCTTCGTTAATATATTCTATGAAATACGTTATTATATTTAATTCAGATTTGACCTTTTTATTTTATTGCTATAAGGGGTCATGTACAGCCGTCATCTGGTCCTTTGACTTTCTCCTTTGGGCAGTCGAGGCAATCTGGTGCTGTTCCTTCGTCCCGTCTGGGCCCTGCCTCATCTGCTTCGGAAAGCGAGTTGACTACATCTTCCTCAAACGCTCGGCAACGGACTGGTGATGCAACAATGAGCCATTCTCCATTTTGGAATTCATTGTCTGTTCCAGGGATCGCCATAAATCAGTATGGACCCGTCCAAAACTTCAGTTTCATCACTCCAGGTTCATACAATATCAATACATCTGTACATCCAGTCCATGCTGGAGAAGCGGCTTTACATGTTTTCGAAACCACGAGCTCATATCAGTAAGTTTCAGTTGTCAGTTAATCAATCATTTGTTTAAGGTGTTTACTTACTAATTTATGAAATGCTATGTCTTATGTATATCCATTTAGAACTCAACGGCATGGATCAAATGAGGAACCAATGGATATTGTGGAGCTGAGAACGACTCTATCGGGTACCATCCCCCCTGCTCAACCCAACTTCCGTTCAGCTAGATTCTAAATTCATCTTAACTGAATACTTAAAAAGACCAATCCTAAGATTAATTTTATTATTGACCTTCATTTAAATTTATATTCAGTATACTTTTCAAAGGTAAATTCATGGTTTACCAACCGATCACTTTGCTATCTTCTTCTACAAGTATGTATTCTTTTTTACGAATACTATTTTACTCTTTACTGGTAACTAACGATTTTATGACGGCTTAATTTTAGTTTTACATCTACTTTGACCATTGTTAAAAACCTATATAAAATATTCCTCGACCTCCTCTGTGATCAATTTTATCTGATTATATGAACTCAGCGAAATTATAAGGGATTTTTTATGCTCTAAATATTTGTGAGTTGTAAACCAACAAAAGTCTAATATGTTAAATAGGCTAGTTGTTTTTACAATACATAATGTTAACCGGAAAAATCTTAATTTGTAATACTCTTTGTTTCCCTATTCTAACAATATCAGTTGTCATCTGTTGGTTAAATGTAGAACATTGATTTTTGAAATCAACTCTTTTCAAATTATATTTGATCAAATAAATAAATTCGTTTTGTTAGGTATTGGAAATTATCAAATTTTTAAGTGCGTGGGACCAGTTGTATTATCCTTACCATGTAATAATGAGAAGATTCATTAAAATCTTCATCAATTATCTGATCTACGTTCATACATTTTTATCACATTCTTTATTACAATGCGTTCATTATCTTTGTGGTTTAGGCAGTGAGTATGCAATAGAGATAAAATCATAATATAAACGCGCATTTTTCACATTAAGTAGTGTTGAATAATCTGATTTTTTTTGTATTTGTCGCTGTATCTTTAATGTCATTCCCGCATCTTGATGTTTTCTCTATTTCATTCTCAATATTCGTCACATGATTTTTCAAATAATCGCAGCGTCGAGGGTTTTGCATGAATGTGTGATTATGTTACATTAGCAAAAGCATTCATTTTCATCCTTATAACACATATACACGCAACAAGTGATAATGTTTCAATCTTTCAAAAAATATTAGAATCTATTCTGGTTTGTAACATGTATTTTTCAAAACAAACTCATGTCGCATTTTCATCTACAAACAAAAAACATACATCCTAAGGATTGTATAATTTTAGATGCGGAACCTCATAAACGGTTTTTGAATTAGATCCGGGTTCTGTGTATTTTCATATTCGAGTGTTATTAAATATTGATGACTCAATCTTTTTCCCATTACTTTTAGAGTTAAATTTTTTCATGTGATTAGTGTGTGAAAGATAATTGTTGTTCCTCAGTCAATTCTACTTTTTTTTGTCTTGTGACCTCCCCTCATAGTACTGTAAATGGGTAGTCTAAACAAGGTAATCTGTTTTACCTTAAGTTAAGTTTTTAAATAATTCATAGACAATTGGACTTAAATTTATGTGGTCTGGGCTTTATCTGTCGAATCGAGTACAACAACGCTAATCCGAACTTTCTACCTCTTATTTATTCTTTTAGCGACCAACTTTGACAGTGTTAGTGTTAGTGACAGTGTTTGACAGTGCTAGCTCATAAATAAGGATTTTCTGACTATTGCTGCTCATATTCAATCCCATGTGTCTAGTAATTCTTGTTCAAATTTTAACCCCTGTTTCATATAAAGTGGTTGTCACGTACAATTGAAGTGGTCAATTGTGTATATGTGTGGATACGTGTAGTTTGAACATTAAAATATACTTAATTTGATTGAATACACTTGGTTTTAGAAAATGGATTTGTATTTGGCCATCTTAGATGGGTACCCAATCTAATCAACATACAGTATGTTGAAAGTGGCTGCGTTTTGTTAGTCCTCTATTCAAGGTGTACATCATCCCTCAATAAGATTGCCATACATTTCTATTTCAAATAGTTTATATATTGGCTGAAAATTTATTTGCTTCATTATTACACGACAAATCATAGCAAATCAACTCACATTAGAGCAAATCAGAGCACCATGTATCGAATCGGTAGAAACTAGTGGTTTTAAAGCGGGTGGGAATATTATCACCGTTTCAACTCCCAAGACCTTCATCAAATAGAAAATTAACATACTTTTATTCCAGAAAAACTACTCCAGTATCATCCGTTAATATATAATATGTATGAAAACATTCAGGAGATTCTTTAACTGGGAGGTTACCTACTTCTGGTACCATCATCAAATAGGGTATGATTATATATTAAATTCATTAATTAGGATCTATTTAATTAGGAAACCATTATCCCGACATGGTCTGTTTATTAATAATTGGTAGGAAAACATTGAGATTATTCTTTAACTGGGAGGCTAATGTGAGGTTACCACTTGCCAAGATTATCTAAAATAGAGAATAGTTTTATTTTTAATCCATTAATTATGACCTATTTGTTAGGAAAAAAATTCACTCGACCTTTTCCGCTCATGAATAATCCGCGTGAAAACCTGTACAAGAGTCGTTATCTGGGAGGTACTTTGGAGGTTATATATCTCTAGGACCATTATTAAATAAAGACTTATTATAAATTTAATCCATTAATTAGGATCTAATTAGTATGGAAAAAAATTAAATCAGCATCGCCTGCTCATAAACAGTCTGGAAGGAAGACTATATAAGAGTCATTACATGGGAGGTTCCCTACCTCCATGCCCGTCATCAAATAAATATTAATTATACTCTTAATTCATTAATTAGGACCTAATTAATTGGAAAAAAATCAACTTAATATTGTCCGGTTATATAAAACACTTGTCATCAAATAGAGGCTAATTTTACTTTTTATTCGTTAGGTATGACCAGTTTAGAATGGAAAAAATTACTCTTGTGTAACCTATCCTTATATAATTGAGGTTGTTCATTAGGGTGCCTCATCCGTAATCCCTGATCTTCAGATCATTCAATATACATTTCTTTATTTCTCGCTTTCTGTGCCACATTTATTAATTTAGAGGGAAAAGAATACGTATTAATTCCACTTTCTCAATTGATCGTTTCTGTACTAATTGGCCCAAATTAACTGTTTTTCTTTAAGAGATATTCGTTTGCATGACTATCGACAGCAAAACTTTTTCGTTATCTTAGATGTAAACATTGTAGTCGAATTATGAGGGTGCATTCTCAATCAGTCGAAAAAAGTTTGTTTGAGAATTCTTTTATTTTGCCACAAGTTATCCCTTTGGCTATATTGATGGTTTTCATTTATTACTTAAACATTGCCCATCCGAATTTTAGTAAGTCGGGAATTTTGTACTTCATGCATCTTGAACCCAGATTATCAGCCCATTAAGTCGAACTTATATATTTCTGAGTAGTCTTGTGATTACGAAAATGGCATCACCTATATGTCTTTATGTCGGACTTGCATGAAAAAGTCTAATATTTCGATACCGATACTCTTATGAACATTTTAATTAATCATCGAATTAGGCCTAACCATCCGGATTAAACTCGGATTATTTGTCGAGTTTTATAAATTTCCGTTTATTTATATGTATGAGCTATGGACCTTGTATAGTTCCTCCTGACGTTGCTTTTAATTACAGGGCAAAAAAATACGTAAATATTGCCCATTCAAATTTATTTATTCATAATTTACTTTGTATTTTGTTGCGGAATGCATCGTGAAAATCGGCCCATTTTAGTCCAGTTTTACAATTTAATGGGCAGTCCTGTGATTAATTAAACGGCACCATATAACTCTCCTTATGTCAGTCTTGCTTGTAGAGTACTAATATTTTAATATTGATGTGTTTTTAAACTTTAATCAATTTCCAAAGTTACTGATATGCGGTGTTGTACCTTTTTTTATTGGCCTAATTTAGTCTATGTAATTTTACAAATTTCTAGTCAGTCTGGTGATTACATAAATGTTAACACTAAGTTGTCCCTACGTTGAATTTGTAATAGAAAGTCAAAAAATTCAATAATCATTTGTATTTAAATTTTAATCAAATTCCAAACATTGCTAACATGTTGGTTGAGTCTGGTTTATTTATCGATTTTAAGCGATTCCCTTTCACATTAAGGGATGACTTATGTATCTTATATTTATAGACCTTTAGGTTTATACTTTTTAAATTAAAAGACAAATCTATCCTGTGACCTTTTGGTCAAAAATTTATGACCGAGTGCAAGTGCTAAAACAATTTCATTTTTTGTTTTGTTCAAATACATCTGATATGCTTATCATTTCCATCCTCTATCTAATATCCCCTTATTGTCACTTCGTTTAGGCTCGTACGTTTAATCTACCCTGAATCCCGGATTAGAACCCCTCCCCCGAGTCCAACCGGTGTTTCAAAAATTATCTCCTCCTCTTGAATAACCCTCATCCCATAAAATGTGTATTATACGTTAAGTATTTCGTTAAATGGATTTTTAATTTGATTGGTAATGCAAATTTTATGTAAAGCTTTAAATAATACTCTTGTCCAACCTTAGTATTCCTTTCTAACGCAATGCGTTCTAATATCATGAAGTATGAACCGCTTTCTTGTACTAACTCCAGAAACAATTTGAAAAGTTTCACATGACTATTAACGCCAAATTGCTTAAATCTTGGTTACCCATATGAAAAAGTGTTACATACAAGAAAGATTTGAATCTTTATGAGCTGAGTGACTGCCATCACATCAACATTTTTGAAAAAATTGGGGACACTGTGATCGCTTACGAAGCTGTTGATAGTTAGGCAATTTAGAAATTTTGATTTTGAAAAATTGGCTTGAAACATTAACTCCACATCCACATCCTTTTCGCCTGTTCTAATCTGGGATTTACGGTAATATGTTTTGACATGCATAATTGGTTAGTAAATGAATATATGAATTTAAGGGTGTGCTACTATTTAACATGTTTTTGATCATTTTTTAATATCTAATTTGGGATACTGAAATATGATGAAAATTGACTTTTCCATCCTGCATGTTTATTTTATAGGCTTGATACAATAACTAAATAAATCGATTTGGAATTTTATGCTCTATTCTTGATAATCATGTTTCAGCTCTGCTGGAGAATGATGCCGGGTTGTTATATTAGTTTCGATCGTCCCCTTCTCGGATCTAATTTGTAAGGACTTTCCTCTGTTTTCTTTCTGGTCCTTGATCCCTTTGGTCGACCAACGCGTTTATGGTTTGCTTGGACTAATTTATGGCCCTTTTCTTTTTCTCTGCGAGCACGTTTCTCTGCGTTCACCTTTCTCAGTGTTTTGAGATTTGAAAGGTATCTTTTTTCACTGCGAGGACGTTCATACACGACCAGTTCTGTTGGTTGGGACCTTCCTCTCCTCAAGTTCTGTCTAATTGGGTCATCGGGTGACAATATTCTTGTTTTGCTTCCGATTGGTCTTCCAACAGGTCTTTTTACGGCGTCAACTAACCAATAACCAATATTTAATTAGCTGTTTATCCTTTTTTAAATTAGTAGTTGTATATTACCATGTTTATGTGGTTCGCATTTTATTTCATCCCTACTCTTCATTAACTCTCCAGTTGGTAATGGCTCGATTAGCACAAAAGGATTCCATGTTGACTTTTGTGTGTTTCGTTCATGCGAAATACCTGTTTATTTTTTAGAATTTAATTCAACCTTGATATTTCGTTTATTTATGTATTATTGAATGTTATTGTTTACTTGAGCATGGGTTTTCTATTTGTTCTATTTGAGGAACATGAATTTCAGATGATGAAGGATCTAAATCACCACATGTTGAGTCTTTAACTTCCGACTGTAGCAGACAATCATTTTGTTCGTCCCCTTCAACGATAGCCTCATTGATATCTATGCTCAAATTATAGGACGTGTTAGTTGAGGGTGTGAATAAACACATAATTTAAAATTAACCTTTTAGTTGGTCATCAGGATAAATTGCAGACTCTGCAATTGTATAATCATCTAAATCAGCATGTAAAGGAGATTGATTGTATCTGTAGAATATATTCTTGTCTGCTTGAGTTTCGTTTGTACTTATGTATTTTCCAACCATTCGGTTAAGGTATACTATCCGTTGAGACACATTTATTTCTCGATCGGGACTTTGAATTTCTTTGTTTCCACTGTATGATGCATCCGAGTTTTTTAAATAATGACGACTATCCCTTATGCCTCCGGATGTGTCATTTTCATATAATAAATCTTTCAATTCTGTACGGACGACTTCGTTCAATTTTAACTGACCAAGCATCAGTTGAAGATATAAGGCATTCTGACAATCTCTATGGGCGAAATTGGATTAATTATATGGTACATGGTCGTGTTTAAATAAACTCTCACAAACTTACTTTAAAAATAAATAGATTTTTTCAAAGGCAATAGTCGAGCGAGTAGATTCATCGCCTCCAATAATTCGAGAAACCTCATCTTCCAAATACTTTGCCATTTTACAGGGTGGAGTTTTTCCATTTATCACGTCTCTACGTATCGAGTCTTCTTGGCCGTTAAGTCGGTCAGTTAAAATACGACTTATCAATTGTCTGCGTTCGGTTATAACTGCGATCTCTTTGCAAGTCAGATTTGGAAAAGAGATGATGCGGGGAAGCTCCTTCAAGTATTTTCCTTTGTTTTTATTTACTGCAACATCACCTAAGATTCATCCAAATGATATTACATAAATCTAAGGATCTAAATTGTGAGTTATTCCCAGTTATACATAAATCTACAGCCCATGTTCAATTCTCCTCTCTTTATGTTGTGTTTTAAATAATAAGCCTCCTATTTTTCTTTGAATAGCTATTCTAAAATAGATTTGAAGAAATGAGACATGCATGTATTTTGAATGTTAGCTTTCAAGAATAGATTATTTTTATGGGTAATCATATAAATGAAATGTGGGTCAGTCAGTAACCAATCGCCTTGCCTTATTTTTGGTAGTGCGATTGGAATTTACAGGCAACAAAAAATAATAAAAATGTAGATGTGGCAGGAAGATAGTGTGTGCGGGCTCATTAGAGTCTGTCCATTGATTCTAATTGTAATTTTTAAATCAGGGTCTAGTCGAACTAGATGTAATAAGGCAAGGGATTTGAGTCTGGTGAGAAATGGTAGAAAAGATATAAATAATTTTTTGTGTACATACGTCCAGGATCATGTTTTACTAGTATAATAGTGAATAGACAATTCCCTTACCAAATGGAAATTCCTGGTCCGTTATAGAAATCGTAACCTGTGGAAAAGATAACGTGTACTATTTAACTGTGTTTAAACTTTATTAAGCATTGCATTACCTTCTTTTTTGGTGTTTGATTCATAGGGGTCCGAGGGGGTTGCCTTTTTGTGCGTTTTCTACTCAAACCCCGTTTAATGGACACCTTTTCTGCCGGACTTTCAACCTCCTTCTCTACGATCTTATATAATCCGTCATCTCCTTTTTTCAGTTTAATTTTCGGAATCGCCATTTATTGGTACACATTAAAATGTTCGTTTCTAAAGTATCTGATGGATGATTCAAAAATGCACTATCTATAAAAAATTGAATATTCCGCTATGAATTGTGGGTTGTGTTGACCTATAACCCTGTCTCTTATGTGAGATTCCTTTGACAGTACCTTGTATGCTAGATTAAGTAATTTTAAATTTGGTTTGTTCCATGCTATGTAGTCAGGTTCAACTACGGACAATCCAGCTCAACTCATCATTGGCTCACAATTTAGATGCATGTTTTCATGAAACTTTGCGTGCGCGAGTAACGGTTTTTACTGTACTCCGTTTTCCATATTATGATAAATTGGGTGAAACAATCATGCACTGTGATGTTAATCTTAAACAGAGTTAAAAATTCTCATCATATATGGTTTTGTTATATTTTAAGATATCATGACTAGCATTCTTAAAATATACAGCTTTTTAGCAATCGTCATGTCCTTATCGTTCTGTAGTCTATTTGGTCTACGTCCTAAGTGCTCTCATCCTAAATAAAAATTGCGGATACCTTTATGTATGAGGTAGGGTCATCCCATAGACGTATGACCTAAGCATTAATTGAATGCAGCTGGATGTGGGCGGTTGGAAACTTTACTGATTAAAATCGAAAACTTTGCTTGATCTGCGGCGTTTCTTCTTTATATTTATGCATTTTTCCAATAAGTCAGCGCCTTTCTTATCATCTATTGCTTCCCCTTCTTATCCATTCATGATTGAACTCGATTCGAGAACTCGACCGAGTTCTCATGGTCTAAATTTTGATCGAGTACTCTATATTCGAGACGATAAATGGGTTAAAATAAAATTGCACTTGCAATTTTAAATTTAAAAAAATTAGAAAGTTTTAGTACGAATGATTGTTTTGTATTTCATGATTAATGTTCATAACAATAACTGTCTATTTAGCTACTACATGTCTCGTGTGCATCTTAGCTGCAGCCTACATGTCTCTAGCGCTCACGCTACAACGTATCTGGGACCAGATGCTCCACATTCCTTCCCCATTATGTACCTGGTGTCCGAATAAAAAAACATTTTTCAATATCATTATTTTTGGATACCGGACGAAATTGCAGAAACTTCAGTTGTGACTGACTTCATATTTTTTTTGTTCAGACAGTTTCCCATGCGTGAAAAAAATCTCGTCGTCCAGGTCGACATGTAGATCAGACTCGATGTCGAGTACTCGGAAAGTTCGAGTATCCAGACAACTCTCGGCACCCCTAGTCACAACCTAAAGGTGGACTTGGTGGTTGTTGTGATTATTTTAGAGCCTTCAGACTAGATTGTAGTAAAAAAACACCAAACCTCTTTTCATTATGCATCATTTCATTACATACTATACAAATTAAGCAAGTGTTATGTCACAGCATCAAAACCTTTTTAACGGCCGATTACATTCTTTTTAAGTTAAATCCACATTATGTTTGCAAAATTAATATAATGCAACCGTTTTAAGTTTAAAGTCTTAATTTTTTTGGAAGGCATGTTACATATAATTATTTTACTATTTTTATTGTATTTTGGCAAACAGTTGTACATCTTTTAATTAAATAACAAAATCTTGGATGCATTCTACTACATTCCAATCATAATTAATCCTCCTGCAGTACATAAACAAAAAATTGCAGGTTTAAACGAAAATTGTAGTCTTAAAGGAACTACATTCTTTTCTTGTTTGGGTAGTTAAATGAATGGGAATGGCCCGACGGTATAAATGGGACTGATTTGTTGCTGGACTGTCATCATGTGGAATCAAGTAGAAATCGTACATTAACCATAAATGCAAAATCCGGTTTAGGGTCTTTTTTTTTACAAATCTTAAGCAACACAGTCTGAAACTCGTATGCCGTATGGGATACATGCAATTTCCTACGTCCCTCTTGATCAGCTCACTTTTGGTTCAATTTTATAAATTTATGGCCAGTCTTTCAATTAATAAATGTACTCTATAGTTGACTGCATGAAGGCCTTGAATGGAGAAGTCTAATGTTTCTGTAATACGGAGTTGGACCTTGAATATTGGCCGTTTTATAAAATTACGGATCATAACCAGGAATAACTTATGGCTCTTAGTTACAAAGTATAAAATTACGCGAAACTTTACCCATTTAATTAGATTAGATGAAAAACTTTGCCTTTGTTCTGGACTCGGATTATCGGCTCATTTCAGTACAATTTCACAAATTTCTGGACAGTCCTTTGTTTAAGAAAATTTCATTAGCTAGTAGTTCTTAGGTTGGACTTATATGGACAAATCTACCATTTCCATAATTATGCGTGTGTTAATTGTTGCTGGTTTACAAAAATGCCTGATATCCGAAGATCGGAGGATTCTATCCTTCAGGTCGGGTGGCAACCTTTACAAAAAAGAAAAACAGTTGCCACACACAAAATCAGGGGAAAGTGAGATAAATTAAAGACTTGTCACATCCAGATTTTTACAATTTCAACATAATTTGGTTGCCATCAGTGCTACTCAACACGTTTCTCTGGCAACTTTTTTGTCAATGGTTGGATTCTGGATTTGAAGTCTGAAATATGATCTTAAATGTCCTTTTTAAGAACATAGTACATTTCCTTTTAAAAATGATAAATGTTTAAAAATTTAAAAATGAAAGATAAATATTTGCTTTAAATTTAATGTACATTTCCTATTTGTAGCCCCATGATAAATTTCAGCTTTCTACATTGAATTTAAAAAACCAGTGGGGGTCACCCTGTAGTGTCATTCAACCCACACAAGAATTTTGCTTAAGATTTCATGTACATTTGCTATTTGTTACCTCTTTGCCAAATTTCAACTTCCTATGATGATTTTAAAAAATGGCTTAAATTTGTATGACCGGTGCGGGTTTTTAATCCACCACTGGTCAACCAGTTGACCAGTGCTGTCCATCTTCGAATTCTGTTCCTGAATTTGCCCAATACAGGCATGGTCGAAATTTCATGCAAGTCGATCAAACTGTTCTTGCGTAATCGTCAGACAGACACAAGTACCTGGTTCGTAAGCCCTAGGCTTGGGCTAAAAATTAGACCTCTCGGGAGTTTTAGAACAGAAAATACGATATCCCAGTTGGGCGAGGTTTTAAAAGGTTACCTTATTTAAAAACTTTCCTGTGCAACTTGATTTAGCCCGAGCCTAGGTGTAAAGACTTTTATTTCCTGATTGGTCACGAAAAAAAAATTAATTGCTTTAATTTCATGTAACCTTGCAATTTGTAACCCTCATGCCAAATTTCATCTTTTTATGTTGACTTTGAAAAACCGGTGGGGGTCACCCTGTAGAAGCATTCAAGTCACAAAAAAATTAAATTTGGCTTCAGTTTCATGTAATGTTGTTATACGTAACCTCTATCCCAAATTTCAGCTTTCTATGATGATTTTCAAAAAACCAGTGGGGCTCACCCTGTGGGGTCATTCAAATAACTAAATATTAAAGTTTGGCTACAAATCTCATATAAAGTCGCTATTTGTAACCTTTATGCCAAATTTCAGCTTTCTACGATGATTTTCATAAAATAGCTTACATTTGCATGACCGGTGGGGTTTTTTAGCCCACCACGGGTCAACCACTTGACCGACATTGCCTATCTTCGAACTCGGTTCCTGATTTGGCCTAATACAGGTGTGGTCAAAATTTCATGCAAATCGGGTGAACCGTTCTGTATTTATCGTCAGACGGACGGACAGACAGACAGACAGACAGACATACCGGGTACATAAGCCCTAGGCTCGGGCTAAAAAGATTAGGCTATGTTAGGTTAAAGGGTTAGGTTAGGTCATTTTAAAAAGGTTAGGTTAGGTTAGGTTAGGTAAAAAGGTTAGGTTAGGTCGAATGAAGAAATGATGAATTATTTGAATAACCGTTTTGTTTTTATACAAAACCGAATGGCTATTGGAGGATTGGTTGAGTAGCACCGGCACTAACTATGTGGCCGATGTGGCAACCTTTTTTGGGTCTCATTTTCCCCATACGTTGATGTCTTGCCATTTCACTTGTCTCATTTACCGCAAAACTTGCCATGTTGTAACCTTTCACCTTACCCCATGCCAAAAAACCTCTCTGACCCACGTCACAGAATCCAACCGTAGTAATGCCTTTTATGATTTGCTGTGTTGCGAGCTTTTACTTGATGTGATTTGCTTCGATTTGTTTTGTACTTACTTATATATCCAGTGTCCTGATTCTTTTTTACTCTCGATCAAATGTTATGCATGCAATTTGCATTAATTCTTATCAAAACATTTTCATTTGTTTTTGTGTTCATGAGAACAATAATTCGTTGACTATAACTATTGGTTTAATTGTGGAACTCGGATTTTAGCTGTATTTCATGCATTCTTTATTAAAGTTGATCTATGATTATTACTTGTTATCATTCTACTGCTAAATTGCTCAGTTTGAGTACCAATTAGCTACCTACTTACGTGTACTCCATTCAACCATTATCAAGTTAACTTTAAAGGTCGATATCTCCCATTCAGAACAAGATAAAATTAGGAACTATTTTTAACTCTCTTATCATAGAAATCGCAAATTAAAATGCCATCTAACCTTGCATGCTGCAAATTTCAAGTATGTTACTTCGGCTCCCATGTCAAATTTCAGCTTTGTTAATATAGGATCACCCTGAAAAGTCATTCTATCTGCATAAAAATTTAAATTTGACCTCAAATTTCATGTAACCGACATGCCAACTCTTATATTTTTATGTTGACTTTCACAAAATTGTGTTCATTTCCATGATAGTTTGGTCTTTCGTCCTATGGGTCAACACTTTGATGGAAATTTTCAAAAAAGGCCTAAATTACATGACCGGTCAGGGTTCTGGCGTGAAAACTACGTGTAGAAAATGGTAAAAAAAATCTATTATTCCGGTAAAATAAAATCCTTCACAAATGTTTTGTTTGCAAAATTAGATTGAATTAATATTTGATTTTAATTAATAGCTTTTAATTCTCTATCTTTTTTGTCTCAATGTGCCTCTGGCATTGACTTCAAGAAGTCTCATTTTTCTCGACTCTGGTTCGCATCTGCATTCATAAAAGTCCCACTGAAGCTAAATCAAGAGGGAATGGATGCCTTTCTTTGTGTGGCGGGTATAGTTAAGTTTTCTCCGTTATTTCATGTAAATTGTAGAGGGTGGACATAATTACCTGATTACCTGAACTTTATATAATTATGGAGACTTCGAAAGAAACTAATTATCCCATTTTTCAAAATTCGCAAGAAGGAAAAATCTGCTTTGGATGTGGACAAATAAATGAGTATTTGAAGGGAGGCGTTCCTGTTGGTAAAGTGACTGAGATCGTTGGTAATAGCTCTTCTGGAAAATCTCAAATATGTATGCAGTTGGGATTGACCGTTCAACTACCAGTCGATTTGGGGGGGTTAAGCGCAGGGGCCGTAATTGTATGGACAAGGGGGCCCTTCCCGGTTCAACGGCTTCATGAAATCAACTCACATTTTCAAGAGATGATGGTTGGCAATCTTCCCATTTCTCCATTAAATAACATATTTGTTGAATTTGCCAGCACCAGTGTGAGTTTTTATTCATTATTATTTGTTTTATGGTATCCTGTAGCCTATTGACCTATTATAAATTTGAATTCCAGGAGGAACTAATCGGGGTCTTGGGAGACAAGCTGCCGGCATTACTTTCTGTACGAAAAATTGGTCTTCTTGTTATTGATTCTTTGGGTTGGTTGTACAGGTCACACCGGGAGTATATGGGAAGAAAAATTGAACTTGATTGCGTCCTACGTCTTATTAATAAACTTCAAAAACAACAGCCCATGTCTGTGATTTGTGTAAATGAGGTGAACGTTTAGCCAGACTTTTGTAGATTAATGTATTTCTAATTCGTATTCATCCGAATTTATCTGTCTATTAGGTTTACTATGATCCGACTACTAGGATGAACGCACCATGTTTGGGGAACAACTGGGCCTCCCGAATGGACTTTCGAATTAAAACGTGTAGAAGGGATGGAAAAATCGCAATGAAGGGTGTCGGTGCGGAGCCTATTCAACTACAAATTAAACCAGAGGGTGTTTCGATGTTCAAAAACATTTAAAGTATATTTATTTTCCTTTCTTAAACAAGTATTTCCGTGTATTAATTATATATTTAGAGTTGCATTTGCAATGTAATAACCAAATATTCCGTGATTTAGTAGACAAGCGGCGTCTTGTCCGACTGTAACTTCTGGCTGATGATCGGTTAACAATGTGTACGATTTCAGGATGTCGTTTATGTTCGATGGTTTGCTTATCATATTGAGATTCAAGAGAGAGAACCTACACAATATGAATCATTAATTACATTGGAATAAATATATAATACCTGTTACTAAACAATGTCTCACCATTTTCGTCCTAGTCCTTTGAACTGCATATGATATTTATCAACCAAAACGGCTGTAAGATGCATTAAAGGTTCATACAAATCTGATGTCAACAATGAGGCTCCTAGCCGTCCATCGATCCATTGCAATACATCTAGATTCAAGACTTATATTAAGACTTTATACTATTGTTATATGACATTTTTCTAAAACTTACTCTGTATGTGTATATCATCCGTGAGACGGACACGGGATATAAACTTGCACGTGTCCATGTCAGTTAGGAACATTTCCGTGATATTTTTTCTTTTCATTAATCCGTTCTTGAACATGAATTCTGTGAGTTGGATGGACTTGAGGGAGTCTGTAAGGCTCACAATGCTCGTGTATGCGTTCTTGTTGAAACGTAGCATTTCTATTTTCAAGTGTTGAATTGAGATATTTATCATTGATCGAACGCCTGGCCATTCTTTTAGAATTTCGATATGCTCCATGCAATACAGATATTCTAGTTGACTTGTGATGATTTCTGGACAGAGCTGTAGGATTGATGATGCAACAATAAAATGTATGTATGACTCTCCTTGTCCTCTCTCTCTTATTTTGTTCAATGCCATTAGAATGCCATGTTGTGTGAGGGCGTCTGATTGCGAATAACATTCGACCAAAATTATCGATGAGTTGATGATTCTGTAAAGGTTAGGTGTGATTTGGTACAGGCCTAACATTGTGTTATTAAGTAACTCCATTATTTGAGTGTGATTTGCTATTTCAACGAACAGTTTAACACACGTCATGTATCCTTCATCGTAGTGACAGCGATTTGTTTTGTTCTGTATGTATTGTCTCCATGAAGTGACGAACCAATTTGGAATGCCTAAAAGGGGGACATTTCATATATTAAGACTGTTTCTGTTCTAATCTTAAGGTTTTTCATGCAATTTTAACTCACTCGCATAGGATGAAACGTTCCTGATGATATAAACCGTTCGGAGAGAGAAATCATGATGATCTGCGTCAAAAATGGATTTAAGATTTTGTAGGATGAAAAGTCCATCTGCTCTTGATTGAGCTGGGGAGCACACTTTTAGAATATTGCTGCATGATTCACATATTTCCAATGTAATTGACTTTAAAAGTGTGGACTCCATAATTGGTTTTAATCTGGATGATACGCTACTCCACAAAGTGTCTATATTTGCCACAATGTCACATGTTAGAAGTTCCAAAGCCTTCAAAAAGTGAAACAATTTGAGTGTCGAAATTTCGGGCGCTATAGTCATCTGCAAAAATATTTCATGAAGATGGTCTACGATTCCCCATTCAACTAGCTTAATCCTCCGCAATAATGACGATTTTGCCAGACTCCATTTTATCCACATGATTTTGTCTTGAGAGTTTATGGATTTATAAAACAATTCTGTGAACTGATGAATTGGATTGGTCATAACGATGGATTTGATCCAATCCTTAGAAAATAATGATATCATATGGACCATAGATAGATGGTTCAATACATTTTATAAAGTTATACATTTACCTTATATAAATGATCTTCGCCTGATAGTAAAATTAGTCGACCCGTAATTTTCCTGTCCAATGAATCTCCCAGGACATTCATTTGTTGAAGAATCGTGAGAAATTTGGCGTTGGTTTTCTGTCTGCTCATTTCCTCTATGCAACTGCAAAGTAATGGGTCGTTCCCTTGTTCGAATGAGATGATCCCCCTCAATATCTCATTTTCAATAATAACGTTGACACAATCATGCTGCTCGTTGTACAAGTCCAGAGCCTATTACAACAAACATTGTGTTTTAAAATTTTGGATTTTCGTATTTTCGACAAAAACCGTACCAATTTGATGTATTCAATCTTCTCGGTCACTCTAGTCCCTAGTGCCGTTTTCCCCATATTTAAAAGGGCGAGTTTTTTCATAATAGAACAACCATTCCAGAGTTTATGAATCATTATCATACTTTCCTTGGATCCATCTGTGAGGGCAAATTGGATGGCTTTGATGTGCATTGTAACATTCTTAAATTCGTTATCAGTTTTTTCTTCAAAAAGACTATTGTACAAAACATGTGTCATTAGTTGATCCAGTTTCGATCGACGCTCTTCTTTAATAGCAAATATCAGTGCTATATTCTGAAGAAAGGTGTGAACAACGTCTTTTGTTTTCTTCGGGCTATACGAAAAAGTGCTTTTAAACTCTTCAACACTCTTAACGATTTCCTGAAATATTCGAATGTTTTATTATTTTTGTCTATTGGCTGCTATTTACACATTAAAGTTAAATTAACATTACCTTTTCATCCTCTTTTTGAAGAGTCCGTAAGACAGTGAGTAATTCCATTGTTAATTATTTTATAATAATCATAAATTTATTTTATAATAATTGTTGAATTGTTAGGACTTATTTGTTTACTTTTTCGACTCTTTAACATTGGTCACATTTCTTAGTTCAATTTACATCCTCGAGAGGCCTTGCTTATTAACGCTGTCTTTGTTTATTTTCTTTTTGTTTCAGATATGCAAGGACATGAAAATTCGGAAGTGTTGTTTGTTACATTCTGTAAGACTATTTATGATGTTCCCGACGATAATACAGAGGCTGCCTTTGCTGTACGTTTCGTATTAATAAGATTACGAATTTGATTTTAGTCTTAATTTCACTACATTTTTGTGTTATTCTAATAGCTTTGTGAGGAACATGAAATCAAATGTCGGTGGATTACGGAAAAGGACTGTATGCTACTCGCAAATGAAAAAGAGCGAGTTGTTGTATTTCCCAAATTTGAGGGAGAAGCATTCGAATTACTACGTGCTGTTGCCAAAAAAAATAAGTTGGAGTAAGTTTAAAGTGTTCTACCCAGTTTTTTTTATGTTCAATTGTTACGGTCACATTATTCTTTTGTTCTGTTAGGCTTGTGGGCCCTCAGTGCTTAAAGTATATTGTTTATGGGGGGAGGGATTTTGTGATGAATACAAGAGGAAATCCGACCATCAATTTTGCCTTACAAGGGGCTGTTGTGACTTTAACAGGATTTTCCAACGTCATCAAGGTAAGTCGTCCTGTTTTCTATTTACAGAATCCATTGTAAAGTCGTGTAAATCTTTTTTAAGGATCGTCTTGAGGAGAAAATTTGTCTAATGAATGGTGCCGTAAGTGGACCACTGGCTAGCAAGGTCACACATGTCGTGGCACATGATATGCTGTCAGAAAAGTGCAAGGTAGCTGTGGAGCGCCGGCTTCCGATTATGACGATGGATTGGATCGACCAACTTTGGATATATAGTGAGGAGCAGGTCATCGACGGCTGTAGCCCTCCTTTCATCTCTCAGCGTTTGTGTCCATTGTTCCATAATCTGGAAATATGTGTTTCACATCCTGATCCGGCTGTAAAGGAACTGTTAAAGTCCACTGTATTGGAAAATGGTACTAACATACGACTTTTAATGATTATGTCTCTGTTTGATATTTTATATTTGTTTGTTATCAGGTGGTAATTACAGTGCCAATTTGGTTCGTGCGTCAACTACTGTTCTCATCGTTGCTAAACCGGAAGGTGAAAAGTATAAATATGCCAAGCATTGGAAAATTCCTGTAGTTTCAATGGGTTGGATTTCATCTTGTGTATTTCTGGGACATTGTTTTGTTTCCAAAGATTTTGAGTATTAGTTTCGTTTTGACCCTTTTATTCCATTGGTAGTATTATTTCTAAAATCTATTATTGTATCCTATACAGCAATCTCAGATACTCCAAATAATATTAAATTCTTATCCTTTACCTTTCGTACCTTTAAGTCGACTTATTTTTGAAGCATAGGACTTAAGTCAAAAACATTTTTTTGCAAGCCCTTTATAACGAGATTGGGAGAGCATAGAGTTCACCAGAAAACAAAAGTGTGGGTTTTTTATGCGCACATACCATTTGTGCCTGTAATAAGCCCCAACACTGTGTGCTATGTAGGAAAACATTAACTTTTAATATTATAACAACCTTTATTGTTTGTAAAGTTTTGACCTCTGACCATTTTTGCCCACTCCTTTTGCCACTCTTGTTCAATTTTAGCATATATATTGTTGCATTAATTTGTTTTCGAATGGCTAACATAATGGATACGCAGTTATCAACTAGTGGAGTTAAACGTAAAGGGGATGAGACTAATAGGGACAATCAAAAGGTAGTCAGGTATGATGACATCGTTAATGAACCAGCCTCTGATGACACCTTGCTCAACTATTTTGTGTCCGTTGGTGTTGCGTTTCGAAAAAACGAGCTCATTCATGAACTGTTGGAGGTTCCCCTTATCAAATCAGCTCGTACAAATGACAAACTCTGGAAACTCTCCGAATTTGTCAATCATGTCACTAATGTGGTGCCAGCGCCTGACCTTCCAACCATGCAGCGGATTCTACCAGACTTGACAGAACAAGGACACATCGTTTCCAGGCTGATTGACCTTACCCGCAATCCCGTAATCATGTTAATTCAATGTCAATGATATTTTTTTGAAAATACACTCAATTAACTGCATGCTTTCTTGCAGGGGCCTCATAATGCTTTATATAAGCATCTCCTCAGTCTTCAAATTGATGCTGCTCAGCATCAAACGCTCATTGATTGTTTGTGGGACTGGTCTGAGTTAACTCATTTGCCAAGAATATGTTGGATTGACGTGTGCAACAACTCGGGTAAATTTTTCCCGTTTCCAGTGAAGGGATTCAAACTTTTTGAACATAGCAAAAGTTCAAACTCACGAGCCAGATACGACCTTACTATGGTATAAGATTCAGTTAAAGTTTTGATTGCAAGCACTAATTTTGTTTATGGGTTTTGGATGCATAACATGTTTTTTACATTTAGGCAATATTAAAATCCGGTGTATGTGGATACTGTGTGGTTGTGAAAAATAAAGGGGATAGTGGCACTTGGATAAAGTATACTCACGACGGAGAAACAATGATTCATGTTCAAGGTTCCATTGAGACTCTACGTGAAATCTATTCCTGCGCTGCAAGTGTTGTGTATTTCACAAAGGACATCCTCCATTCGGAGAGTTTTACACCTGGTAGTCAGCCATGTAATTTAAATGATGATTTGGTAAAAGGTAAACTGTTTAAGGATAAAATTATTTGGTGTATCTATAGATAAACTTCCTTTTTTGGAGTCAGATGTGCCAACTGAAAGCAGTGACGACGAGGAGGAAAATTTGATGCATGACTTAGGGGACAGTTCCCAGAATGGTTCTGCTAAAGAAGGCCTTTCAAGCTATCGAATGATTACGCCCTCTCAAAAAGACAAAATTGAACAACAATTGAATCGACCTAGTAAGCTTTTCTATATCTTATTCGTTCTCTATGCATCGTTGCAATATAGTTATTTGTTTCAGCCAAATATGATGCTCTGTTCTTGAAAGCGTCTGATTTTGTGAATAAAAAGCTTGCAAAAGAGCTAGTGTCACGCCAAATGCCCGATGACCATAGTTTGGAATTATATAAATTTCTACAACGTCACGGCCCCGTGCCTTTTGCATTTGAGGGTTCTGAATATGATTTAAGGTGTCGTGAGCGCTCGGTTGGTCTAGCCTTATATAACGTGAGTGCACAAACAAGTAAGGCATTATGTATGGGTAAGTCGAATTCCTTGTCTACCTTATCACATTCTCAAATGATATGATTTATCAACCCTGGGTTGGTGGATTGTTTATTCAGTGTGCTTGCAGCCAGTTCCTGCTCATGCTTTTGTTGAGTTTTGTGTCGCTCATATGGACGGAAAGGCGGAAATCTCGGTCATCACGGCCGTTAGTCAAAAAGTTACAAATTTTGAAGTTACCGTGCTCAGAGCCCACGCAAAAGGGTATTCTTCGGAAAAAATCCTTGGATTGATGAGAACCGAAACCAAGCGGGTGCTGTCCGGTCAAACTGTTTGTAACAGACAACTCTTCTTGGATTGCTTTGACCTTGATGAGTCAAGTCTTAGAACCTTTTCTATTTTCAAGCAAGCCAGGAGTTTCCAATTAGCCTCTCAGGTTAGTTCGTGAGTCTGATATTCCATTTCAGATATTCGTAAAAAAAATTTACGACCTGTATGTTTTGTGTAGCTTTGGAGTTGGATTAAGATGAAGGTCGTGGATAATCAGCCTGGAGTCTTTTTCTCGAGTAAAGCCATTGGGATCGGCAGCCATCTTCCTTTGAGTGACTGTGACAATTTTATGACGAAATGTTATTTTAACAACATTGTACAGTCGAAAAACTATTCGTTTCAATTCAACTCCTCTTCATTACAACAACCATCTCCTTCCGTGATGGGATTTGATAGGATAAATGTGCCCTGGTCCTTGCAAAATGCTCTCCGCCATTCCATTTATAGAATACTCTATGAAGACCTTTCCAGAATCTACTATGGGAAATCTGGAGATCGTTCTTCTGCGATTGCAAGATACCATAGAAAAACGTTAGTAGAGTCCAGCAGCACCATGTCCCGACTTACGGTCCAATCCATGAGGACGCTGGAAGAGGGTGTTTATGTGGTTAAAAGAGCAGAAGTTATGGATATACTGGAGAGTTGTCTTCAACTTGCTGCCTATTTGGCTCAGGTATTCAACTTACCTCATAAAAAGTGTGGACAGGTCCTGAGTGTCGTAAATAGTGGTGTTGAAGCGGGGAGAAACATGTCCAACATGAACTATTCCTACCGTAACTACCTAGACCATATGCTCTCGGATGAATTCGGCATGTCCCTTTCATATGAAGTGATATAGACTGTTAAGGTGTGCATTCTATCTTTAAAATTTATCCTATAGTTTATGATCTTCTTAAATATTCCTAGCATATGTTCGTAAGAAGATAAAGATCTGATTTGACTAAACGTTTAAATGAGGATGAACAAATAAGTACGTCCGGTTATGTATAACAGTTTATTATTTAGTTTTTATTTTTAACATTTTTAAATTTGATCGAGTTACATTAAATTATACTAATGGATGTTAATCTAGTGGCTTATAATTGTCAACCTACTCATGTTTTTGATATCGGAGTTTTACAATGGTTTTTGTAAACTAATTGTACTTTAATAAAAATTAGCTTGACTTAACATAACTCAATATCACCTATTAGATTATTTTATACTTATGGTAAATTGAGAGTTGTCGTAGTTGTAATAGTATTGTGCCAAAGGTATTACCACTTTACTTGTTTTCTCTAACGTCGCCGACTCCGTCTGCGTTTATTGCAAAAGTAGCTTCTGCTTCTGGAAGACAGGGGGAGTCAAATATTTTGCAAATTCGCGTTTCTTCTCGTCCCTTCCTCAGGTATAACCTAAGTCGATATCATATTCATGTAAATCAAGTCATATACATTACTAATGAGCTAATTGATAAGTAGATTAAATATTTTAAAATTTTACCTAGTCGTGGAGGCATGTGCCATAATATGGCCCCCGGCCGGTTTTTTAGGATCCGTCACGAACGAGTTACCTCCATCAACTTGTGCAACCACTTGGTTAGTTATGACGACTGCCACTCCATGCTTGAATATGACATAATATTTAAATAAATTACAACTCTTTACAAATTAATATTAGTTTGGTCGAGATGCATAAACATAATAGCTCACTTCGTCTGCGATGACGAGAAGGTTTCGAAGGAATTTGGCGAGGTGCATCTGTCTGGCTGCGAGTTCTGATCGACCACTGAAATCAGAGCGATATAAATGCATCGCGCTGTCCACAATAAGTAGGGCGACTCTAAATGTAGTTTAAATTCTCATTAATCAGATTGTTTCATTTGATCTTTATAATGAGCCTTTCTTCTAATTCAGTACCTTTGAGTGGACATGATGGCTGAGGCGTTCGCTAGCAACGAAGTTTGCCGGTCGGTGTTATAGGCTCTGGCGTGAACCACATTGGTCAAAACCTCTGATCCAACTAGACCATATCTTTCGGCAACTGCCAGCAGTCTTTCCGGGCGGAAGGTTTGTTCCGTGTCAATGTAAATACATTTCCCTTCGGCTCCTCCTCTATCAACAGGCAACTGGTGTATAATGGTTAAGAAATGATCTCGTTATAAAATGTCCATAATAATGGTTAAGAAATGTACATAAATAAGAGGAGTACCTGACAGGTAACGGCCAATGTATGGCATAACTGGGTTTTGCCAGTCCGGAACTCTCCGAACAATTCTGTGATTGATCCAGTTTCGATTCCTCCTCCCAATATCCTGTCCAGTTCCTTCGAGCCTGTCGTAATGTAAATTATGTCCGCCCTTCGCTTATGGATTTCCGTAGCAGTAGTAAAACCGGAGGGGGCCAACTTATCTGCCTCGACCTGTACATAAATATTAAATGTCATGTTTTTTTGTTTTTTTAAATATAAAAATTATTTATTTGCAATAAAACATTGAATTACTATCAGCTTGTCTGCTTTGACTTCGCTGATCCCTTTGATTGCTTGTAGTTTCTTTTTAGGAGCAAAGGTCAAGGCTTCCACTGTGAAGATTCCAGCATCCCTGAGTTTCTTGATGTCCGCTTCTGTGATGCCACCCCCCTGTAATTAATATCATTATTATGTTTTATTGTTTTATTTTAAAGTAAGTACTCTTCTAAATACAATTTGCTAAATATTCGCATCAAATATTAAACCAAACCGTCCATTTGTAGCTATGGAGTCAAGAACTCTTGAAACTCACAAATTGTACGAAAATACTCACGACCAAGGTATGCTCTTTTTGTTCAGCCACACCTGTCAAGCTTTTATACTAAATAGCCTCAATATGAATTGAATATATGAATTAAAGGACTGCTTTTCAATTTTAAGTGCAAACATCAATGTAAATAATAATCTAACAAACAAGTTGTCTACTAGTGCTCGACATAACTAAACATCAAGTTAAATCGGATTAAAATACTTAGTTAGATTTTAGGATTGGTTGAATATTTGATTAAAAGTCTAAACATGCTATGACAATGAATTTGATGACGCATTACGGAATACATAATCAAATTTCTTGTACCATAATGGCAATGGGACTGGAGGCTCTGTTGACGTCTTAGTTTAACCTTAACAATTTTGGATTTCATATCCCATTGCAACTGTGTCATTTTGATATTTGCAACATAATATATTTTGACTACACTTACTACAAGTTTTGAGATCAATTGAGGTCCTGTCTTTTCTTCTCCTGTTACATCCTCCATGTCTACGTTTTCGTCGACTCTGTTGAGTCGGGGGGGTTGGCCATCAATTCCTGCTACATTGTTTTCATTACCGGACTCTTCATTCTCATTTGCCTCATTTCCCTTTTTGACCGTATTACCTTTTGATCTTGTCTTCACTGTCGGGGAAGGCATTATGAAACTGTATATGGGATAAGTGTCCGAAAATCTTTCCTAAATTATTAATTTTGATTTATCTTGAAACTGGTTTATACACTCTGCCTATTAATCAATAAGACAACTTATTTGTTGGAGATGATGACTGAATGGCTGCCAACATCGGAATGTGGATAACATAATTTTAGTACATCTAAGATGAGAGATAAATCAACAGAAGATATTAGCGCATTCCATTCCATTGTTTTATTTTGCTTGTTTATGTAAACACTTGGATTGTGAGGGGTGTCAGGTATATTAGAAGGCGTTCGAGTTCGTTCCTCTGCTCTTCTCTTTCTAGATATTACTTCTCATTTATTTACAAGACATTTTGTCTACATTCGCTTAGTCTCCTTTGACATCCCTTTAAAATTGTCAAAGTAAGCGTATGGAAAAAAGTAAAACCTGAGACGGCTTGAATTTATCATTACTAATTTTGCCATTGATCCTTCTCTAAACGCCATAAAATCGAATTACCGTAAAGCGCGATTTAGAACCCCATGGGGAGTTACTTTTTCAACCCTCCAAAAAGTGGGGGGGGGGGGCTCTATTCCGGAGGGGACTTTAAGTTTCAAAGCAAAC
>JAQGBU010000278.1:0-39571 GCA_034698605.1 Isotoma decorata
TCTATCCCCATCACAAGAATCTCGGCACACACAAACCCCACTCTTAGAGCCCACGGATCTGTAACTTAAGTAAAAAATGATCATTATCATGGAGTCAAAGTTACTGCTAAACTACACACAGTGTAGAAGAAGAGTGTTTGTACACTCATCATCCAGATCAGACATCTGATTACATAAGAACATTAGACAGAATATGAGTTAAATGAGTTAACATTAGTTCAGTGGTGTTTATGTTCGCATCTTTAAAATATAGTTTCGCGACGTCATTCTTTTCCTTTAGGCAATGACGATGCCGTCACCACTTTCTTTTCTGTAAAGCCCACAAATGTTTATTATTCTGTCAAATATGAACATCTAGATTTGTTTGTATTCGTCATCTACGATTTCGTCATCTGTGGAAATGGATTGGAATCTTTCTTGGTTCTCTTTTTGCCGATTTATTATCTACAAATAGTTGATGAGTACATAGCTGGTCATCATGAATACACTTTAATAGCCGGTAATAGTTTTATAACACCTGTACAACAGTAGTGTACAGTAAAAGTACTTGTCTGTGTTCAAGTTGGAACACGAACTCTAAAATTAATACGGGCAGAAGGTTGCTAAAACTTTTGCAGACGTGTTAGCAAAAACCAGGTATCTTCCATCAGGTTTTACTTCACATTCACTGATGTGATGTAGATGGATAAAATTCAAATTCCTTGCTTATAACGTCATGAATAATACGAACTTTTAAATGTTTCATAAATTATGTGCAAATATTTTAATAGATAATCTCCAAAAATGAGGTAACAAATCAGTCTCACACTTTCTTCATGGCGTGCTACATTACTTACGGGAGATTTTTGGCTTTGGACATCATATACTGTAATATTGTGTACTGACTGCATCTTAAAAGTCATCATCAGCTCTTCCACAATTTTTATAGCAAATTTATTTACTTGTACTTACTTTTTAAACACTGCTCTGTCTGATATCATAGACTGAATGTCTGATATCATCCTCGGTTTTGAAATCTCACTGAACAGATTTTTTTTACTATTCTATTCATTCATTGCTTTTATAATAAAACTGAAAGTAACTGACTTTGAACACAATGACTTTTCATAGACATAATGAAGTCTGAAGGGGCGAAAATGAAAAAAAGAAGGAATGAGACATAATAAATAGTATACATATTTATCTGGAAATAAATAAGATTTTAAGTTTTAATGTTTTTAAGCTCAAGGAAATTTCCAGGGATAGGTCAGTAGTCAATATTTATTTTCTGCCATTGGTTGGAAACTAATCTTTACATCATCTTATAATATTTGATATTGTTCAGACACATGAATAAAGGCATCTTGAATCATCATCCGAGTTTTATGTACAATATCTGTGCATCTAACAAATGGTACTTCCAATTTATTATCATTTAAGAAAGTTACCAGCCAATGAAAGAATACTTATTCATGAAGACCCTAGCCCAATGACTACACTGTCAATGTAAACCTAGCTAAGAAGTTTATTTTATTGCTGTCTTATTTTTTTTAGATAACTACATTAGCTTAGCAATAAAAACTTCAACGATAAGCTATCCACATTTCTTAAAAGATCTTGTCAGTGAAAACCACTTTTCTACATTATTTTTGAGTAAAGAGCACCAAAATGAATTTTGTGCGTGTCAAGATCTATAAAAACACACTGGATATTGAATATATAGTAGACGTGCAGGAATTATTTAATAAAGATAAGAAGGTAGCAAATGCAATCATACAGAAGCCGTATTTATTACTACTTAAATATTTATCTGAATATTTTATTTTCATTCAAGCTTTCATTCATATCTATTCCTTTCTACCTAAGTTTTATGAACATCAATCAAAAGAAAAATGCAAGTTTTGTAAAAATGCTATGAAAATATTCTTAACTGCAGAAAGAACTAAAAGTAGAAAGTTTTGAAACTTTGATCACCCCGTAAGTTCGTCTTGTTTTGATATTTGATAGATTCGAAACCTTCAAGCGATGAGTTTGGCTCTGAAGGTGGAATTTTATGGAAATACGGATGTGGAAATGGATACGGATTTTATGGATATGGAAAATACTGGAATGACGTATTTTCTGTATTCATAAAACTAATGGTCGATCGTTTAGTTCTATCTTCCTAATTAGAAGACAATTAGATACCATTTCGTTCCATCTGATCAACCTATATATTTCGTAAGTACTTCAGTGAAACTGTGTTGATTCAATTACGTGCAGTTGAAATAGGGCTTAAAAAATGAAATTACTTCAAGCACTTGTAGGAAGAAGAAATTGGCTTTTATGGAATTACAATATTAAGACATACAAATAGAGTAGGAAGTAGATGAATAGGATGTAATGAAATATAAAACCCAAATGATGAAATAATCATCTAATTTTCAAACAGCAGTTAAGATAATATATTATTCCACTTCACTTTTTGTTCAAAAAGAGCATAGTCGTTGTGTAAGGTAGTCGGTATGTGTAGGACGGGATAATATGAAACGAGGAAAATGGGGAACTACAGATTTTTGATGATATGATGGGGATCTTCGTAAAGCATTTTGAATGAAATTGATCATTTTTACTGATTTTGGGAATTCACATATTTAGATAGAACGTTTTCGATACTTTTGTTTAAAGGCTTTGGCCTACAGTTCCTCATACTTCAAGTACCTTATTTTCTTAGCACCTCATTTTCATCGTCATTCAATTTCATCTCATTTGAAGTACCTCAATTACTCATTTCATATTTCCTTATTGCTCATTTTGCGTCCCTTACTTTCTTGCAGTCGTCGTAAAGCTGTATACTGCAGATACACAACGTCGACATCGAGCCCAAAACATCCCCGTTGTTCCAACCTACGTCATGGATAATTTTAGAGGTACATGGAGAAACTCAATCAGAAAGGTACTGCTCTGCACGGGTAGGAGCCCCAGCTCCATCAAAAAGAGTTCCTCAAATTGCTTAGAATTGAACTTTAAAAAAAGAACATTGTCCCTTAAATTGCAAAATAGATAACAACAATAAAAGAACTCTCTTGTGCCGTTTGATGTACGTCAATGAAGCCTTTGTCTCTCAACTAGATCAAACTTACTGTGGAAATCAAAAGAATACAAACACAAGTTGCGAAGGACGCCCACGCATTACCCTCAGGTGTTTAAAAAATGTCGGGTACGAGCTCCACAAAAGAAGTAAACTTCTTAAATTAAATGCTTAAACATTTTGTGCCATCATAGAAAAAAGCAAGTCCGAAAGAGCTAACCTTAGCCTGAAGCGAAAGCTTTCTCCTCATATTGCATAAAATAAAACGGATCGCATCACTCTCTTCTATAAAAAGACTAATGAATGGGATTTGGCATTTTGTTACACGTCGGTCCTTCGATTTTTTCCTTTCAAATGCCAACCTACGGTAAACATAGATACGGTAAATAAAAAAGCTTCAAGGCAGATTTCCAAACTCGCCTAATTGTCTTGAGCAAAAATCCAAGTTTGGCTTGTTTGTATCATTTTATGCATAGAATAGCTTGTTTCTTTTATTTAATATATAATTCATTATCGATGTTGTGGGAGGGATAGCTGTAGGAAATAAATCTCTTGGAGGAAAACTTTTGTTTTAGGATGAGTCAATACAAGTCAATTCATTGCGTCTTCTCAAACTAACTCTTCGTATCCTATTTGCTAACAATACCTTAACATTTACCTAGTCAAGTAGAAATTGTATCCATTTATCTTACAATTGATAGAACAACTTTGTATTTTTGTACTCTAAAACTATAAAATCTGTTGATTGTGATTCCAACGTTGATTTCGATGCAAATACGTATCATTATAAATTAAATGCATGCTCAATTTTAAACGATATGGGACATTTTGTATTTCGATTTTAAGCAAAAGTTCTAGCAAATCAGTTAACATGAGCTGGAAAGGTTAGAATTTCAAATTAACTTTTCAGAGACATTTAAAACATGTAAATGATACTTGCTGAAAATCGTATAGTTATTTTCCATCATTTAATACAATGGCATTTGGGTTAAAAATAATTTAGACATATTGTAGACAGTACATTTTAAGTAATCCTAGTAGTAGGATATTTTAGATTACATTATGACCTTTTGAATCAGCAGTTTTCATCAGGTATATCTACCAGACCAAGTGCGCATTGTAAAATAAAGGAGTACTAGGAAAAATTTGGATTAAATCTAATAATAATTTCATAATTTATCCAAACCATTAACTCCGGCATTTGAGAGTATTAAGTTCCAATTAAAGTTAAAACAAAGGATGGTCTTGCTAAATGTTGAAGGTAATATCAGCGTTTCGGTATATAGGTAAAGATGACTAAAATATGTCAATTGATATTTCGCCCGTCAGAGCGTCTGCCCACGCCTTTTAGAAATCAACTTCATCAAAAGAGAAAGCCTGTGTAGAATTACGTACCTATTTTTAGCTCAGACACCATACGTAGCTCAGATTAAAATGAGATGAAAGAAAAACAAGGTATCAGTAACATTCCAAAAATTCACATGAAATAAATTAAAATGGTGAATAGGCTTTTGTTTCGTCTTCCAATTTAATTTGTTTTGACAGAAGTAGTCGTGATGTCAAATTTAATTTACATCATCCGCCTCCGCAGCACGAGCCAGTAGCTATTTGAATAGATTGAAAAACACCGAAATTCGGAGAAAATCAAAAGAGACACAATATTAAGCTTCACACCCAAATTTAAATCTTTTCATGTGGTACCCGACTCGACTCCTATTATCAATAATTCCACGAGTTGCCTCCAGCCCGAAACTTTCCACTGTTCGAAGAAATCATTTTCAATCCACTCCACATACGATACTCCTTTACTTAAATTCTAATTTATTATAATAAATGAACCAAATGGTCAGAATTTTTTTTTTCCAGACACAAAGAAAATTGGAAACTTGACACCTGATCGCAAACTAACTATTTGGCCAGATATTTTCAGACAAAAACTTCCTTCGAAAGTCAGACAAGCAACATTCATTGTTCAAGAGAACATAATACGTAGACCAATTTGCTATATATATACATACATACCTAGCTCAAGACCAGGGGCATTTGAAGTAAATAACAATTTATGATAATGATGAGTGAGACTTAATGGCAGGATCCCTTACTAACGAAGTCAACGAAGAAAACGGTATATAATTGAATGCTTGTTATTTTTCTTCCTGCCTTTGTTTCTGGAAGTTTTCAACTAAAATCAAGATCACATCATATAAGGATTCGTTATTTGGCCCGTTTGAAGTTCGTTTGGAGGAAGTTCGCATCGACTATTTGCGTCGTGCTACGTGTTATGAAAAGAGACATAATCCTCACGTTATTTGTCTTTTCATAACTTTGGTGATTATTTCTATTGTAATTTGAGATTGTTAGAAACCTGTAGTTTTCCAAATTAAATTAGTTGTCTGATAGCTATGACAAATGTCTAGATATTTAGTTTTCATGGTTTTTCCAGATATGTAATACATGAAACACGCTGGTTGGTCATCCTTAGGTATTTGAAGTCGAAACATATATAATACATGAAATTGAAAAATCGATAGATCAATAAATCGTTAAAAAATTAATTTATATCAAGAAACTTTGTAAAATATACCTACTTTTTCTTGAATTTAGTAAACAGGTTGTTTTGATTTTACTATTCAACTGATATGGTACTGAATCTACTTTGAAAACTTATACAATTAAAAATAGAAATAGTATATAAAATACTAAGTTAAGTAATTAGAGGTTTTCCCATACCAAAAATAGCATTGGTTCTGACGCACAATTTAATTAATGGATTTTAATATTTCAGAATATAAAGGAATTAGTTGATTCAAAGAATTAATGTGAAGTTCAACTTGAAGCTTAAGAAATCATCCGAGAGCGTAGTTTCTTGACTTAAAATTAATTTGAATGATAAAATGAAACTAATAAAATTTTAAATACAGCAGAAATATTTAAATTTCAAGGTTCTTAAAAAGTTTTTCTAGTTAAGAATAAAAACTAAATACATTAGAAAGAGTAAGTTCAATGACACAATTAGAATGTCAAAAAATGAGAGTATTATAATTTGCACTCAATCCTCTACTAATCTATTCGCCATTATTAGGTGTGCTGATTTGTCAAAGCATAAATCAAGCTTATATTTAGCTAACAAACAGACACTAACACATCACATCGATTGTATAAGCTAGCTTAACAAGTTTATGCATTGTAAAAAAACCTGTCGACTATGGAACGAAGCCAGTTTGGAAACTCTTAAACAAACGGAACTTTGCAGCAAAAAAAGCCAATATAAATAATTTGTCAATAGCTTCTAAAATCCACCCAACCGGACATTTTTTGCTAGTATTTTTGGTGACGGCCACTATAGTATAATTGTGATTGATATTTTTTGTACTCTGGTCAACATGTCAAGCAAGTCAAGACAATCCAATTCAATCTTCTTTTTGGCCGGCATTAAAAAAGAGTGAACCGTATTCAAAGTACTAAACTTTTGCTTAGATCACCATTATTACTTGTAGTAACAAGTATTCGTTGACACTCATTACGAACGATTGAAAAGTTGTTGTTTTTCTATTGTATTCCAATGGAAAATTATGTGATTAATAAAACTGGCATTTATCTCTCTCTGTCTCTGCATACTTTGACACTTGAGTGTATTATCAACCTGCCTGGTGGGTCAACCTTTTATGATTTACCCAGCTACATCATAGTACTGCTCCTAAGCTCAAAGGTTAAACTTATTTTTTACAATTTTTGCAATCTCTTGGGGTTAATCATCATTTTAAACTTTATTAAAAACGCGTGTCCTTAAAAGGGTTTATACATCTGGTAGAAAACGGATGGCTAGGTTAAATTAAGCCTAAAACAGAATTAAAGATGAAAAGGTGTTGTCATAATATATCCTGATCATTAATCTAAAGTGAAGAACTTTCTTACTCATTTATTCATTAGAGAAGTTAACTACAGTTGCGAATGTCATTAGAGCAAATTGATGATAAACTTTGACTTAAGAAGTAAAATCTTGCTCAATTTTTATAAAAAATTGCAGTAGCACGGGTGTCCAGAAGAGTAGTTTTTTTGTTTTTTTATATCATGAATTAAAGTTGTAATTTTTCACGGGTTAAAACTGATAGATTCTCTGGAACACAACCGCCTCAATACGTGATTTAAATGAAGTTTTAGGTAAATATTTGTAATAGAAATAATTTGATTCATTATCAATATAAATAATAACGAATCTTTTAAGCTCATTAATATTAAGTTTAAGTGATAAGAGCATCGTGTACCTAACTTATTGGTGATAAATATTCTGGACTTTCAGCTACTTTATCTTAGCTTTAAATTTATGGACAACCATTATATGACTCCGATTGAAGGTTAGGGGATTGAAAAGCATAAACGAAGTTCAATATGATCATTCTGAGTTCACATGGATTCTTCCTTCAAATGCGTGTCATTCATTTGCATCTCTTTAAAATATAAATAATTAAATGTTTTTCTATAGTTTTTCAACGGTACTATGTACATTTATTCTAAGATGTCCTTTTAGTTTTATTTGTTCTTCTCTCCATCTCCTTTGCTACATATATTTCAAATCAGTATACATTTGATGTATTGTCATCAACTACAACCTACAATGTTTTCATAATTAGACGATATTTATCTTTTTCTAAAATGAACTTTAAACAAGCATCCTATATTACGTACGCTTCTTTTACCTACGTATTCAAGGAAGAAGTCATGAGTTTTTGATTGACTGATATAAATTCTGCCTTGCAGTAGACTCATCTAGTTATCCAGGATTCATGGTTCAAGGATGATCATAATAATATGTGATGATGAGTAGTGTAATTAATTTTATTAAAATAGCGTCCAGACAAGGAGACAGCCTCCCAGAGAGCCTATGTTGTATCTTGAATAAATCGCTTGAGGTGTGACAACATGTCACACTACTACTGCCGACAAATCCTTTCCATAAATTTGTAATAAATTGCCTACCATTAGTACTGAAAGAAACGTGCAGAATAATTTGTTTTTCACTTCTCTCTTAATTTCATCCATGCATATATTATCCATGTGCATGTACTCATGTTTGACACGGATATAGAGAAAAATATTTTCATTTCTTAGTAAGCCATATTTGACACTTTGGAAAATGGTAAAATGATTCATTTGATTCTTTGTGTAGTCCCCTAGGGTGAAGTTGAAATCAAGACGACGACAGCCGCCAGACCGCTTCTGCCTTTCAAGAAGGCTCATTCAGGTCACCCTTTTACTTTGCTGCAAGACAGTAGCCCCGGTTGTGACAATGTTTGGCTTGTGCGTTGAATTTTAATGGCTAATAATCCTTTATGCGTTCATTGATTATTCTTCACCTTAACTGAACTTTGTTTTCTGAGTGTCTTTTTTACTATAAATCCATCTCTAGGTAACATGACCAGTGGACAAAAAGGTGCTTGTAATATTAGTAACCAGTGTTTGTGTTACAGGTATCATTTAATATGATTTTATTGCTATAATAAGTTAACTTGACATACATACATTAGGTGAATGAATGTTTACAGAAAGTGAGTAGAAGTTAAGGTATAACATAAAATGATGTAATGCAAGTTTGGTACAGTTTAGAGCAAAACATTTTCAAACCCCGATTAAAAATATTAAAAATGTAGTGTTTTTTTGTAATTTTTGTAATTCAGTGGCAAAAAACTATTTTTTAAAGATATTTTCCTGAAAAGTCATAAATATTTTATCAAAAAAAAACTTACGTACATTATCTTGCAGACAACCTTATAACATATTTAAGATGTTTTATAATAATAATAATAATTACTGATTACTTAATTTAATTATCATTACCCTTTAATTTCTAAAACTCATCCACTAGAACATTTTCAATGGCAAACTGAAATTTGATTGGAATTTAGGTATCTGCGTTTAATAAGGTTGTTACTTTAGATAGGTCCTTTTTAGGTAGCCGATAAGCCGTATGATGATAGGGAAAAATTATTCTGTTTATACTGTTTAAATTATGCCGATTTCTTTGGAAACTGTTGTCCATTTCCGAGAGTCCATTCCATTTTTTGGTTAGCTTTTAACCTTTAACTGTCCGCAAAGACTAGTAAACATCTTAAAAATGCTTGACATGGAAAATCTGCAATGGTAAATTTTTGTAATAAATGCTTTTTCTTCATTTAAAACTCAAATTAAAATAACACTTAACAAACTTCTTTATCTAAAGAGAACAAGCTCCTTTATACCAATTAATTTACATGAGACGAATTTATGTAAATTCAATTAAAATCTTTGTATCTTGTCCCGTTGTTTTCTCGTGCGTCTCACGCAAACAATCTATAGCTGCCGTTGAATTGTGATTTTTAATTGAAAAAAAATGCAAGTTGCACACACTATTTGGCATTGAGGGATACTTTGACTGTAAAGTACATCATGTCAGTTGTAAATCCTTCAGTGTCATATCATGTAGTGTAACGTATTTTTTTTGTTGATAATTATTGTTAAAAGGTCTGAGACAGAAAGTCACTTTCTTACAACATGAGATCGTATAAGAGAATACATCATTTTAATTTCATCATTAATTACCTCGATACACTTTATTTCTGATTCGGGATACAATACTAAAGTAAAGCGGACAGACGCACAAAGATAACCTTACATTGTTTTTAATAAGAGTCGCATTGTTTCTTAGTGTCTCAAGTCCGAGGGAATTAAATCTATGTTTAGCATCATTAATCATGAAATCATCCCAGGCAAATGTGTCCTTGCTTATATTGAAGTAGACATGAGCATTGTTTGTTTAGCGGAATGTCACGCATTATTCTTTGTAATTTATTATTATTGAATTAAATGAAATGCATGCCCTCGATACCTAAATGACTATTGCACCGGCTTCTCACTTCGCTTACAATGATTTCTTAAACACCAAGTGTTGACGGTCAATAGTTAATGTCAATAGTAGGCTATTCATTTAAAAATTAATTGCATGATTTTTTTCATAAAATGACAAATTATTCTCTTTCCTGAGACTTTACTAGTTTAAAGCAGTTATAATACATTCCTTTTCAAAAACCTTGTCTAGGATAAACCAGACAGAATTTGCTTGCACCATTTCGAAAAAATGTCATACTATGTGCAACTATGGGTGTTAAGTCCCATAGATGCTTGTTGGTTGATCAGAAGGATGAAGTATTTTAATGCGCAAAGAAGTACATAAATACTAAATCTTTAGAAAAGAATGTTTCATTTAAAATGACCATTAATTGCAGTAAAAAGGAAGATGAAAGCGAACCGCAGTTTATCTTTATATGCAAATCTGCAATTATTAATCCATAATGCAGACAGATTTGTGATAAGGGCAAGATACAAAAAAGAGATAAGGAGGTTTAAATGGAAATTAGATGCCAAAACTTAAGAACTAATTGTCACCAGTTTTGCCAGAATTTGTTTAACATAGCCAACTAGATTGTAAATTGAAATTGAATCATTATATATATTGCATGTTGCTGTCTACCTTTTCTTTTGTGTATGTTCAAATACAAAGTATAAAGATTTGTCTGTGAAGTATTCCTGTAAAAACTGGATATAAATTAGGAGACAGGTTGACTTACCATTCCCGATCACCTTGCCTATTTATGGACAGGATTTTACAAATAATTTTCTTTCCTTGCAAGACAACCTAATAACACTATAGGTGAATTATTTATGCTTGTACACATTATCATACATATCATTCGTATGATTACACAAATCATTCAAGTAGACAATCTGGCTGAAAATGTTAATGTTCTTAGATTTTTCTGTGTCGAACTCATACATTCGTACTTGTAATTTCTCTTATTAGTCTATTACAATCTTGGTGAGACATATCATTCGCTTTTGATGTATCAAACCAATGTCTAATTAATTATTAATAATATCTCCCCGGTCTCCTTGTTCACTCAACAACTTGTTTTCCTAATTATATTTTCAGAGTTCAGAACAATTAGTCAAAAGTTCCTTTTCCTCAACCGACCAAAACAACAAAGTAATAATAATAATAAGTTACTAGTACAAGCTGTTTGTAAATGTAAAAAATAATGCGTCAATGGCGAATTCATGACAGGACAACCGGATTTTTTATAGGTATGCATTTTGTTCCAGATGTTCTTACACATTTTATGCCAAATACATTTGCAATTATGTCTTGATAATATGGTTTAACTTTTAAAATCCAAATATATTTTTTAAATTGAAATTAGGTTAGTCAAATTATGCAATTTTCATAATTTGTTCCTAGTTTTATTCCAAACGTCAATGAATGACCCAGATATTCCTTTAATTTCTATAACTTCTAGCGTTCAAAAGAAATCGTTTAAGTCAAATTAAAGTTGTATTTCAAATATTTCTTACAAGTTGTTTGTACGAAAACTGGGGGAAAAAATTGTGAAAATTAAAAGCTTTTAAGCTATATGTTTTTTGATACATGACCTTAATAATCTCTTTCAGTGGGAAGGGACAAGATAAACTCATCAGCGTAGGCTGATGATTGCAAAACTGCCCATGGAGGTGAATACATTCAAAATAAGATCGGTTTGGTTTGACTATTTCTTTATAGTGTGGGTTAACTTTTATTAATTTTTATTATCAACAGCTAGTAGGAAGGTACTGCTTTTTCAGCAATTTAAATGCGATTATCGGAAAACATCATAAAATCAGTAAGTCTAGAAATTTGTGACAGACGCTTGAAGTGGCAGTGGTTTTCCCTTGTACTCACGTTGCCCAGGAGATTTTATAATCAAGCTAGTAAACCTATGTTTTATTAATATATAGCTCATTGACGTAATCCCATTACGTCAATGGGCAGCTAGACTTTGAAGGTGAAAAAAGGACTGGAAATATTCAATTTTACAAATTTTGTTACAAATTACAAATCAGAGATCGAAAAAGGGTTTATTTTTTTAGATTTCTTTAAATTGGTTTGCTCTTCGTTTGAACTTTAACATTGCTTTGGTTTTTCTTATGATTAAACTTTAACATAGTTATGCTTTCTGTTCTCGTGTTAACATGATTTGACTTTTACATGTTCGCATTTTAGCATAGTTTTTCCCTAAACTTTCGTTTTATCATGTTCTATATATTCATTTTATTAGTTTACCTTTACTTTCCTTTTCCTTGACCAGTAGAGAAAGCAATTGGATGTTTTTGGTGTATAAATCAGCCATGTAAGCATGTAATGATCTCCCATCGGAGTGAGGAGAGGTATAGTACAACAAAAGCTGCCACTGAACATTATTGTATAGATATTTGTTTTCTGGATATTTTCTTTTTTTCTCAATTCATCACGCAAGGGAATTGCTTGCATATCATAATTTTTTTCCACACTTACTGTAACTGACTCATGAAGCAAAGTTAAAACTAATTTTTGACTGGAAGATAAACGACCGATTTGTTAATTTTTCATCAGAAATCTTACAGTACATTAAAGATGTGTCCACCCACGCTATTCTTAACTTAGGACACTATTAAATTACAATAGTTTCATCATTACTCTAAACTAAACAGGCTTCTTCCCGGTTGATCGTAAAATTGTAAAGACAGACGCCCACAGAAAAAATGCCTCTATCGGCTTTGAAACACTTTATTAATTGAAAGTATCCATTAACTTGTTTTTCTTTTGAGTGTACATTAAGAGACGTTTATTAGCTGAAGGTTATTTTTATCTCTCTTGCAATTTTAAATTATGCAAATTGCAAAGTGTACTTCTGCTGCACCTTGTAACTTAAAATTGACTCATAGGACTTTGTAACACATGATCGAATGAGGAATAATGTAAATTTAATGAGTATATTTCATTTGGGCAAAGAAAGTGGGCACATTCCAACTGAATTACGAGGAGATGAAACATAATTACATAAAACATAAAACAAAATTAAAAATCTATTTATCTGTTTTGCTCTGCTTGTCCTTTATTTTGATTTCCGTTTCAGCACAATAATTACTGGTCTACCTTCACCGCTATCGGTGACGAGTAGTAAGTTTTAATTAGTAATAAGTTAATGCTAAACACCAACCTAGGAAGTTACTGCTATATACCTACTCAAAGTTCTAGTTCACAAGCAAATATTTATGTAGCATTTACAACAAAACTCTCTTAATCTAATTTGATTATCTTCCAACCACTATTGTTTAAATTAGAGTTAGACTTCACGGGTAACATGGTTGCTTCTCTCTCTTAATCTAGTTTATCTATTATTAATAAGCTTTAAAACTATAGAAAAAAGACATTTAGAATTATTAGACATTCACATTGAAGGGTTAAGGTGATTATTTCCCATCTAAAGTATATTCTCTAGGTCTTTGACTTAACACCTTCTGTTTAGACTTTTGGACAAAATGGACTAGATGATCAGGTTAAGTTCTTCAAAAAATGTAAGATGATTTGACTTGAGTAGTTTCATTATAACTAAAGAAATGGCATTGTACATTTAAAAAAAATTTAAAATAATTATTAGTACAGCTATGAGCCGTTTTTGGAAAAGCCAAGGTCCTGTTCTTATAAAAGAGTATAATGTAGCGTGATATCAACTAATCCATCACCTTGTTGTAAAAGTAATCTCTACTGATTAAACATTCAAATGCACAAAAGAAAATAATTGAGATATACAATTTATATAAAAGTAGGTATTATTTTGACAATCAATATTATTTTATTATACTGCCAACAGCTTTATTATTATTAGCCTCTTGTCACTATTGATCTACTTCATACAGTTTTAAATCCAAAGCTGCAAATTACATACTTCATTAAAGTTGTTTTCTTTTCTTGTAAGTTCAAGGATGTAATGATAGTATTGCTTATAGGAGAAATAATTGGACGGCAGATGCAGATGCACAATGCTAATTAGCCAGGCTTGTTTCTGTTTCTGTTACACATAATTTGTCCGTCTTATCATAAACTCTTCTACTTTGAGTTACTAATTTTACCTGTGGATTTCTTATTCGTATATATAGTATGTTAAGATATTTTACCTATTCAAAAAATAAAAATTGTTAGATTGTTGCCAGTGGCTTTTAATTCGAAGAAGGAGCTGATGCGGCCTAATAAAGGGCTGCCTAGGTCAGTTCAGGGTTTATGAACTTCTTGCATGTCATTTCATCAATGGTTTTATATGACTCATAAGGAAAAATTATTTATCCTATCGATTTTAATACGGTAATATAAGGGACTCTGAAGGAAACTTTTTACTTGTCTAGACTCTTTACTCTGTGGTTATTATTACCAAGGATAGGTCTGAATCAATCATCAAATTTACTGTGTGTGGAAATAAGTAAATACTAATAAGAAATGTTTGGGTGATTTATCATCTAATGAATGTAAAGTTCAATTTATTACAAGCACGAAAAAGTAAATATTAGTTCCAGTATTATTGTATCATGCCTGATGTCTGCAATATAAACTGATTTTAAGCTGTTTAAACAAGATTTAATTGTAGTTTGAATGTGTAAACATTGTTCTCAAGAATGATTATTAGTTTTTGATTATATTGTCTTATTTTTTAATTATTGTCAATCTAATTTCCTTCGTAGTTAATATCCCTCCTGAAAGATATTGCTATTGCATCATTAAAATAAAATAAATAATAAAAATGGGGGTTTAAAACCATTTGTTAACGTTAGTAAACTGTCAAAATTTTTTACTAATGAGGCGGTTGAGTATTTTCAGTATGTAGCTAACTTTTGATAAACCGTAGTTGCTTGTTGTAGTGATGTTTCAATTAAAATCCATTAAATGGTAATGCAACTAGGGAGACTTAATTTATAGTTTTACAAGGAAAATTAGAGATTTCAGTCGGAAGCAAGTTGAAATCTTCAAGCTTAAGCACAATGTGTGCAAATAACGATTTGTAGTTTTTTTTCTCAATGGAAAAAGCTTGTGGACAAGGGTTAAATGTCAAAAAAGGATTAAAATAGAAATTTTCTAGTTGACCAGTAGAAGACAGATTCGTTAAGATGTTTTTCATAACGTTTTACATGTCTTTTACGTCTTTCTTCACTTGAAAAACATACTTGGCCTTTGAGATGATTAAATTTAACGAACTTATGTATGAATTTCGTTGAAATATGAGCCATTCGTTTGAACAATCGAAGGTAACATCGTTATGATGCCTTAAGGCTTTATCAGAATAAGATTGAGGATTGTAATGTTGGATTTATTTTATTTTTAGTGATTTCTGCCCTTTTCACTTGAAACTTAAACCAAATGAGCACGTGAGATTTGAGGTTTGGGTGATATTCGCAAATTGGCGAATTTCGAGGTAGTGAAATGGCCTCACAGACATTATTCAACGCTCCATCATTAAAACTGAATTTCTGATTTCTTTATAATAGTAGTGGTATTGAATTTTCAATTATTTTTGGACATAATAATGATACTTGGCAGCCTTTACTCTTACTCGGGATTTTGAGTCGTTATTGTTTCTGATATAAAAAAATGATGAATGCCTTGCCACACACAATTATCTCTATAATAACTGTAATCGATCCTTCGTAAATAAAAATGATATATTTATGCTTTAAAACATTTGGAGGCCGACTCATATAAATGATTGGAGTTGACATTTAAATCTTTTACCCTTTTCAAAGAATTACAACAACATACCATATTTACTGTTATAGGAGCCCGTGGGTAGTTAATCTTTCAACCATCTAAAAAGCACGTGTTCTATTGTTGGAGAGAGCGATTATTATGCGGATGGGAGGATAATTAAAATTTCTAAGGTATTTTTTTAAGTTCCAGAACTTCGGTTTTTCATGTACGTAGGAAAAAATTTTACATTTGACTTTTTTACTGATTTTGTTTTAAAAAACCGGTTAGTAATACATGCAAACTGAGAAACGTTTCTCTCCTGATCTACCTTTACTTCTTTTACTGTTAATCCTCATTTAAATAAGTTCGTTACATTTTGGAATTATGTTCTTTAAATACTCTACTTGCTACGGGGTGTTAATAAATAAAATGCCATAATTTAGGTGGGCTGGAAAATACTGTAGGTAAGACAAAAACACCATTCAAAATGAAGTTGGAAGTCACAAATAATGAGATATTTTTCGTCCGGTTTCTATTCTTTAAAAGATAATGGTCAAAAAGCCTCTACTAATATGGTAATATAAAACCATCCATTCTTTTCAACTTCTGTGAATTTCCTGCCGTTAAGTGGTAACCAGAAGAAGTGTCCTATCTAATGATTTGAGTTATTTAAGATATTTTCTTGTTATTACTTGTCCCAAGCTGAAGTACCTTAGGCTGTATTATGTGGAGTTTCTTCCTTCATTGTGAATAAATAAAATGTTCTAGTATTTTCTCCAACGCTAAAAATATATTCTAAGAAAAAACCTCTGCAACGTTCGTTTTAAGTTCCAATATTACGCCTTCCTTGATTTAGTCAAATTGTATCTTGTTTTTTTTAAATGAACCGACAAAATATATTTACTCCTGGACCTTAAACTCCCGTGTTTGATTTTTAAATTAAAACATACCACCTTGTAAATATGCATGCTGCTAAAATTCTACTTTAAGGGCTTAAGACGAGTAAATATCTTTACAAACTTCTTCCTTAAATCATAACTCTCACTGCATTCCGAAATTCCATGTGACAAACCAGAATGAATGTAAAAGTAACTCAAATTAAACTTTATCACGCATTCCATTGTCAAAAGTGAAGCATGAAATGCTATGATAACTAATGATTTTTTGGCTAATCTTAAGCCATTGTGGATGTAAGTAAAAGACTACTTTCGGCTTTCGGTGTTTGCTTTTCATTTCATTATATCATTTTTAAATTATTGTCATGCAGTCCCTGCAACTGTGTTGTCTGTATTTGGCAAAAATGAAATACAACACTAACACGTGTATGAGCATACAAGGCAGGTGTGTTGGAGACCACCTTTGGATTCGATATTTTAAACGAAACTTGTATTTCTTTATGCAACGTAATGTGCCCTTTTGCTCCATCAGCATTTATTCTTTTTTAAGCCACAAGATGTTTTAAAGGAAATAAGACTCAAGATCCGGATTTGAAGACACCTCAAGCAGAAACAGATGAAAACTGATCACCAGATTTTACGCCGATTCATGCACCCGTAACACGAACCTAAAGTTTAGGTATTCTCAAAGGCATGGCTTAAACAAGGAAATTTCTTTTTTTTACAAATCCTGTTAAGCATAACATTCATTACCCATTTATTTTTACCTTCCACGAACTGATTGCTTTCATGATTTTGCCACTTACTTTCATATACTTTTTATGTAAAAAACTTACGAGCGTCATAATAGCTAATATTAGTGTTAAAAAATCTTTTAAGTTGCACAAATAGGGTAATTTAAAAGCTATTATGCAATCAAATTTTCTTGTGAATCTACGTCTGATTACAAGGAAATATGAAACTACGGTATTAGCTTTACCGTATATATTTAATTACGATCAACTGTATATATGAAGTGATATTAAATAATCTGCTAATAGACTAGTCTAGTTTAGATCCATTAATAATCTGCATCCAGAGTTCCAGAAGGCTTAAATTTCATTAACGTCTTTTGTCTCCATAACATATCATCATATAGAGTAATACGATGCATAAAATCATCCAGTATTAGACAGCTTATCAGCGTAAACATGACCACTTTCAAGATCTTAGTGTTTTAATAGTTGAAAAATTATACGGAATGGAATGTGCCCAGAAAAGTAAAAAATCTTTTTGCCACAAGATTATGTTTATATATAAAAGACACAGTAAGGATCGAGATTTGATGATGCTACATTTCATATGTTATACACAAGCTATGATTTGAAATATGATAGAAAAATTAATTTTTAATTCATTTCTAAAAACCAAAAAATGCTTTGTTATTTTGAAAACTGCATTAGCAATTTTTCTTTGAGTTATTTTGTCAACAATCATAATATCATTTTTTGTCTTGAACAATTCATACGTTATGACTTTGATAAGTCCTTCAAACTTTGACGGAAGTACTTAACGTAATTTTATTTAAAAATTTGACTTTAACTAGAATTTTAATTTCTACTTGTATTTATCGTTTCAGCCGCTATTATGCATCAGAATGAAATTTTTGACTACACCAGGAATCGATTATCTATCGACTGGTGGTAATCGATAAGCTACTGGTAACTAAATGTGTATGTTTAAAATTCAATTTTCTGCATTTAATTCACAACAGAAGATTTAAAAAAGTGCAAATCAATGATAATTTAATTTTTTGCCAACGCATGAATTTAATTTTGTTGTGAATATTTATTACGCAAAGTTGACACCTTTACACAGACCTAGAACCATGCATGGATTGAGCTAGATTAATTCGAAATAAAAATAATATTATTATTATTCCCATGCTAATACAATGCCACATGTTACCGGTTTGCATATGTTTAGGATGTGTAGTACAAGAAAGTTACCTAAATCAGAGTGTCATACATGTGTCATGGGAAGTGTAAATAAACTATGATAGCTAGTTTAAAATCCCAACACGTGTCAAGAGGAGCTTTCAGTGTTTCAGTTCCTTATTCATTTTGAGTTTAGTTCATCAGAATATTACTAACAATCCAATACTGTTTTTTTCTAAAGCCTCCTAGATTTAAGCATAATATATTCTATAACTAACCCCTACGCTCTTTTATACACCTCACATGACACTAAACATCATACTACTAAGGGTTTTCATCATCATCATTATCCACACGTAGGATGAAGTGTGAAGAAATAGTTATCTCGTCCTCGTTAGCAAAATCTACCTATAAGTAGTATTGCATGATTCGATTCACTGTTTCTCTTTTTAACGATATTCCTACTTGGTTAATAGGATTTTTGCAAACTCACTCTCGCCAGTGCAATGCGGGTTGCTTTTGCTTTTCTGAGATTGAGTAAAAGGTTGAAAAGCTGAGGAATGTAGGAAGAAGAACAAGGATTCTCATTATCAGATGCCAATAGATAAATCAACATTTGAATTCTTAGTTCATAATTCTTTTTATGTCCCTTTACCAATGTTAAGTGTAGGCAGGGTCTTCCTACGTTTAAAGTTGAAGCAAGAGATTTCAAAGTTTAATCAGGAATCACTAGAATCACAAGCTAGGGCGCCTCTGTCTGACCCCCTTCACCTTTTCACTTCCGAAACAAAAATATGATTTCTCATCAACCCCACTATGACAGTAAAAATGAAAAGTTTCATTTAAAAATTGGCTTATTTCCTTCATTGCTAAATTTACTTTTACTGACTCCGGACTTACTATACACTATTAATGCATATCATTTGACTATTATACTTTTAAAGCTTTTCATTCATAAAAAGTCTCGTGAGTATGAAGTCATCCTTTTATTTAAGTGGTTGACAGAGCGAAATAGAAAGTTATAACTAACAATTAAGACACACGTATTCATACCCTTCAATGAATTAAGTATGTTTGAAATATGTAAAATTACTTAAAAATTATAAATAGTTTTCTAAGAATTTCCTGGGCTAACTAACTATAATCAATTGAGATTTCCTTTAACAATAACTCTAAAGTATTCGTGTTTAGAACTTTAAGAAAGTTAACCGCGTAGCTTGTGCTGCTAAACATTAGATAAATGACAGAAATTTGAGGTTTGAAGGTTGATAACTTATAGACCAGTTCAAAGGCTTTTGCAAACCTGTAAAATTTATTAATGGATTATTGGGTAGGTGTTATGATTATTTTTGTTTTCTTCGTGTGTAAAGCTCATTTATTAGCATACACCACCACTACTGTATCATCAATAGTTCAAAATAAATTAACAAGTCGAACTAGCCCATCTCTAAGAGTCAATAATCTATTACAACGGTTTATTACTCGCTTCAAAATTTCATACTTTTCAGTTTTATTTTAAAATGAGTGGACCAGGCAATATAAATGCACTCATTTGTAAGAAGTTTGGCAATTATTATTGCAAACCTGCTACAATTTTTTTAACATCATCAACCTTTAAAAAGTTCCAAGTTATTTCAATCTCTTGGTATAATCCAATAAGCAATAACTCAACGGTTTTTATCTTTAAACCACGATCTCAAATTGCAATTGTTTAGATTTCTCATTATTCCTAGGAGCCTGAATATCTTTTAACTTGGAAGTAGGAAGGTGCAAAAACAAGATTATGTAGATACTAAAAAAAATCCAACTAGATCAGACAAAGTTGTAGTTATTAGTAAGATTTCTGTAATATTCAAAACACCTCAACAAATAGAACTTTACTAATTATTCCCTTGAATGGAGAAAATCATGTTCCTCTTGTTTATTACTAGGATGACCATATGAGTCAGCTCACATTCTTCAATGAGAGTTATTTAAAATAATGTTTGCTAGAAAGAATGCAGAAACGTAGAAAAATTAATTTTTAACTCTGCCCAAATCCAACACTTGATGTTTTTAGATTTGAACGTATAAACAATCTTTATGAGTGGGAATGGAGTATCAGGAGTACTTTCTTCACACTACTCTTTTAGTAGTTAAGCAAGCATATCCATCCTGTTAAGATATGTGTGCATTAGAACATGATTTATGGCCAAAAAGCTCCTTTCCCATAAATATTATTAAATGAAGCCACCTAGTCAAACAAATCATTTAAAATTAAGATAGATTTTATTGGAAGAAAGTAAAATGGTATTTCTTTTTTCTCATAGCATACGCACGGTGGATTAGAAGATTAAAACGTCCACCGCAAAACATCTCTTAACGAAAGATCAATGAATAATAATTCCCAATGATCTTCACAAAATGAAATACTAAAAGCATTTAAATTAATCAGCCATTTAAATACAATACGAACCAGATTAGCTTTTTGATCTGATTCTTATTTTAATATTTATAAGAATAAATAAAGTAATTTGTGAAGAGACAAACGTGACAGGATGTACAATGATCAGAGTTCTTGCAACCAATTTAATGGCATATTTTTACCGGAATCCAGTTTATTTTTACTTCAAGTCTCCACCTTTAATAAGCAGTTACAACAAAAAGTTCAGGAACTTTTTTGCTCCTCTTTATTAGCCATTTACCTAAATTCCGAGCATAATTAATTCTCCATGAATGAAACATATTGTAAGCATCTGCTGTGAGCTTCAAGTCTAAGCATTTCATTTTGAAACTGAAGATCACAAAAAATTCTAATCCAGTTTTTTATACACACCAATGCATTTTTTATTCAATGATCCCGAAAATAAATCATGTTTCTCAGTTTGCATGTTAAAAAGTGAACATGAAAGCGTAACCATACTTTGACTACAGTATTATGCGTACGTGTTGCACAATAGTGGTAATAAGTGCGTGTAAAAATGTGTTTGACCTATTTCCCAATTTAGACCTTCCTGTACACATGTTATGCTACGAATCATCATCATCTACTCAATTATATTTCATTTCGGTTACATTCAAGAATTAGCAAAAATTAGAGTAGAGAACTACGGAAGATTGTTTTTAAAAGAATTGCTTGTAGACAAAAATATCGTGGGATACTAAAACTACTTAGTTAGTGTATGGTTTAAGAAATTTGACAAAAGAAAGTTGTATTATAGAGAGATCATTGGTTGCAAGAGAGGAATGTCATCGTCTGTGTTTAAATTTGACTGGCGACTTCTATAAATTCAATCTGTAGTAGCCCAATTACTCATTTAAGATTAGTTACAACTTGTACAACTACACCACTAGTTTTGGTTCGACCTCAGTAATAAAAATGTTCATTTAGCTTAGTTTAAGATTAGTTACTACTCCTGCTTCCACTGACACTGCCTGCCAGCCTACCATTTTAGAAGGATTCAGTTTTAAGGTAAAGACTTATAACACCGGCCTGTCAACACAAAGAGAAACAGAATGCAAAGCGTAGGTTTGGAATTTTTAGAGGCGAATAAATTTTCCTTGCTAAAATTGAATTGGATACTTTCAGAAGATCACCGATATTTTGAGAACACGGACGGAGGTGTATTTATTCTTTCTTTTAAATACATTTATACTTTTACACTACTCATGGCTAATGGATACAACATAAATGCAAATAATATTTTATTCACATGCAATTATTTTTTTTAATCTTACGTATAAACATGAGACAAAGATCGTGCATGTAGTAATCTCTACCAAACTGATTGCAAATGAATTAGTAGTTAGGCTAATTACATCTCAATTAGTAATTTTATTAGGGTCATGTCAACTTCAGGGTAAATTTGGAAAACAAAGCTAAAATAAGTTAAGACCTCCCCTATTTAATCACATAAAAATGCTGAAAAGAAAGACAAGTTCGTTTTATCATAAGCATAAACTATCTTTCTGTTCGTGAGCTACCTAAACTAAAAGAGACATCGTTTAGGTCTATCAATGGGGAAGCAGTATTGGTCCGAATGGTAGCCAGCTTTAAAAGCTTGTAAACTTTTGCTTTTAGGTCATAATTACCCATGAACCAGTTATAATGTACACAGTAAATTATACACGTTGCCTTTCTACAAGTACGTACGACGCTACAATAACGAAAATGTTATGCGGGGGCATGGACTGACATAAGGGATGAATAAATCCTCATTTCAAAAGAAATGAATGGCAAGCATGAATCACTCACGGTTTATTATTAACTTTCGCATGGTAAGCTAGCTTTTATCTCTGGAAGCCTTTGAAGTTTAAACAAAAAGTTAGATTAAAATGTAGGCAAATAAAGGGAGCTTACCTTTGGAATTCCAAATCAAGGTTAACTCAAGATCAATATTGTGCACGCAGGATGAAAAGTATGTTCTATGATGAAGCAGAAAATTAGCAAACATACCCAAAGCCCCAGGTCCTGTTTACCCTTTGAAGAATCAACAATCTACGAAAATACGTATTTTCATCAAAAAGTTGTGTATGGCTATGGATGGATTTGACATTTGAGATTGTGGCTTTCTCCGAACTTTCACCAAGTTCATGCTCTTCTGTGCGTAGATCAAAAGCATCATTGTTCTTATTATTACTCTAGGTTTTCCTTTGTAAGCATTCCTGTGAAGTATTTTTGTTTACCTCAGCGTACATTTTGCCCTTGGTTAAAACATCAAAAGGTAGATTTTGAAGATAAACAACCAAACCGGACTTGTTTATGATTATTTTAGCCTATGATTGAACACAAGTTGGGAAATTATTTTACGTGGGCTAATCAATATTATCGTGTGACTTGAAACTGAATCTTATTACTACTTAATACAGTTTAGAGCACTTATTTTTATATTATTAATATCATGGTCTACGACACATTATAAAATCACTGTTAATAGGGGAAGGCGAAGTATGCAAAGTGGTGGGAAGTGAGGCGCCGTTCAGTCATACACAGTTGTGTCTTACTCAACCACCGGCACCAACCTCAGGCATCTTATCATCATTTAATTCAAAATTCTTATATAATGTTGTTCTGGTATGAATAGACTCTTTTACATGTCTCATTTCTAGAAAAATTTAAGATCTTCAGATGCATCAACCAAATTGTTCAACTTCCTATGAAAATTGGATTCTTTGACTTTGTCTACCTTCGATCCATCCAAGTTTTTACCTGAATTATTGCCATTGTTCTTTTACTTAGGGATTGTTGCAAGATGAACTAGCTATTGACCTAGTATCATTTCTAGTTCTTGGGCTCACTGATACGTATAACTTTTAGGTTTGTATTTATGACTAATGTATCAATCTATAAATACGACTACAAATGTATATGTTCCTTTTTCACTTGCTCTTTGGTCGTCACATTAAGCCCTTGCTTTTCTTTCTATTAATTGTCCGCAAGTCAAGCCTAAGAACGTTATCTCACAATTATAATACTTTCTTTAACGTAATGAATTCCTTTAATTTTTATTACCATTACAATACTCCGAGTATTAGGCGAACGAACAAAAATTAGCTTAACTATATGAGTATAACGCTGAAGTGGAAGATTTCACGATAATCTCTAGGCATTTTATTATCCATTTTAACTTCTTTGGTATGTAGCAGATATGAAATAGGACATTTAATAGGCTGTACGAACTGTAATAATGATATTATTATTATTGTTTAAGTGGAGATTATAATCCGTAACATTTTTCCTTGATAAGAATATACATACGGTACATAATAGGAACATAAAAGACGAGATGATATGCCATTCCAATACCACTGAATTCCATTTCATTGATATTTATTTGTACACACTGAAATACACAATTATAAGATGGATAGGGTTATTAAAAGGTTGGCCGAGAAAATAGTCTAGCTCTGTTATTATTATTATCATTAGATGTTACAGCTAATGCTACTTCTCTATGTATGATAGGAAGGAAGGATACATTTGTACCAAACAGGCACCGGCACCCACCCTCACGTTTTAAAAGCGAATTCTTCGACCATTGCGTAATTTTTCGACGTGAGATTCAATGAATAAAAGGGAAACCTTTGGCTCTCTTGTAAATAACTGCCTTCTCGGTTTCACGCTCAGCCATCCGAATGAAAACATCATTTGTAATGCTTTCAACGAGCCAATTCATTATAAAACTTGTATGAAAATATCAACTAGGATAGTATTGAGGAGTACAAGTGCAAATACTAAAGGATATTAATTAATCTTAAACGGTTCCAACTTATCGTGCATATCATTTCTGCCGGTTGGCTACTTCTACTTAACACAATTTACCAAGATAAAACAGCTACAATTCTGGCATGGGTTCTTTCCATAAATGATAGTCTTGTGCACTTGACCTTTTTTTCGAAATAGTCCAATTTTGGCAATGGGTAACTCCAAGGTTTTGTTGATCCTCTAAATGGCTGTTTGTAGTTTTTCCTGACCTTAGGAAGAATTTTTGTGTATACAAATATCCCAATAATGCCATGCATACAAAATGATTGTAAATTTTACACACTTTAGCTATATATTTTATTTATTCCACTTTCTCTGACATGAACAACAAGTCTTGTAGTTTTCTATGAAATATAAAATACAATTTTGACAATGAAATTATAAAAAATTTAGTTTGAGGTTACGAAGCATCTATAAATAAAATCTGTGAAACAGAAGAGTTAGCAAGTCTTTGGGTAAAAGTAAAAACAAAATACGCATCAGAAATTAGCATGTAGACAAGCAGCACAAACAACACTTCGGTTAGGATTGTAAATTTTGTAATTAGTGTGCAAGTTTGATACACTGAATTCAAAGCTTATTCTGTTTTTGGGCATTTAGATAGAATGAGTTTAGAAAAAGGTTTCTATCCGGCTGGCTGAATATGCAGCATCAACGAAGGGAGACATCATCACAAAAGATGCAGATGTATGTCTTGCTTCAAGCGTTTTCAGACATTATCTGTTAATTTTTACTGAAACTGATACCAACGGCAGTTGAATCGCTGAATCAGCCCGGATCTCTTTTGTATTTATGCTGAAGTTAGCTTTACTCATGTTCCAGGAATATAAAACTGGAACACGAGTAGGATTTAATAGAAGCTTTTGTATTCTCATTCTCTATATCTTATGTATCCAGTCATTTTTAGTAATAACAGGATTCAGAGGTTTTGTTTGGGATGAATATGATAAGATCTTTCGTAGAATAAATAAAGGTAATCCTTCTGTTTTGCAGTATACACGTCAATCGAAAAAAAAAAATTGGAGGCGTCCGGCCAGGATTGTAGAATTTGATACTTAAATACATCATCATCCAGCTTTTATTTGTTTAAAGATAATTTGTATTGCAATTATGGGATAAAAAGATAAGCCGTATTGATGTTTTATTAGAAAATAGTTCCACGTAATATCATTACTTCCTACGTATTGTTCGTGAATCTGTATGACCTAGACTTTTTTAAATGACACTTAAAAAATTCCTAATATTCTCATACAATTTAAGCAATTATGATCTTATGTCATGCAATAAATAACAAAGTATTTCTTTATGAGAGTTAATCCATGCTTTTCAACAATAAAACTAGCAGATAGCTGTGTAAAGGTTTGGTTTTACCTACCTAAAAAAATGTTGAGACTTCTTGTGACGAACAAGATGCAATTTCTGAGGTGCAATTTGCAATAATTGTAGTCAGTAGCTTAAAGAAACACCTTAACACTTTTTCGTGTGCTTAAGTGTTTATTTTGTACTTGATTTATGTGGCTTGTCAATCCTTGCAATAATTAGTTGTACATATAAATCAAAGTACAAATTTGAATTTTTAATTTAAATAATGCCAATTATCCTGTCGAAGAACACAAATACACATAATATATGTAAGAAGCTGGTTTATAGTCGTGGTAGAGTATTAATATTAATTACGTATTAACCATTGATCATTATATTCAATATTATAAAACCAATTTTTTATCACATTGTATTTGATAAAAATTATTCGTTCGTTGACAAATGACCAAAGTTCATGCTCCCATGTCAAGGGTCTCCTTTCTTTCTTTATGCAGAAAGCACCGACTGATATGAAAGTAATTTCAGGATTTAGTTTATGACAAGTCGTAATAAAAGTTGAAGACTACTGCAAGTAATAAATGCGGATGATTTTTTACATTAAATTTGAAAATACATTCTCTCCTACATGTATCATTTATGCACTACCAATTTAAAATAGATATTGTTTAGTATTACTAGCTATCAATTGGAAAAATAATTGAGTACTGACTATCACACAAAGATTAAAAGACGTTACACACGGTACAAACCTCATCTTTCTGAAGTTTACCTTTCTTTGAGATTAGTAAGACTTGATGTTAAATTTGTCAGGCATTTAAGGTTATTTTCGAAAACAATTTTTGGAAGGCGAATCTAGCACAATTGATTGAGAAACACAGATGGAGAAAACGTGGATGTAGAGAAGAAACTTCTCCAGTCTGTATAAAAATTGCCGTAAGTACACATATGTGTTATGTCCAAAACAAAAGTCAAATTCAAAGACGAATCCATCTCTCAAATGAATACGATATGAATATGGTGACAGCATAAGTAAAGTAGCAATAATGTGTATAATCTACCTTGTCATATCGTCAGAAAACCTTTGCCTATAAAATCCTTCTTTTCTTTCATCAGTATGAGCTTCTTCAAATAACGTCCCGATGGAGAAGATTGTGAAAATTCACGCACATGCACAATAAGATTAAAACCAACTATTAGTTCATTCCGAACGTGGAAAATAGGGCTCCCACCTCCACTCATCGATGAGAATTTTTGGTACTTCAATATCCATCAGATTCATCACATATATTTATTTTTAGCCAACTGGTACTGTGTTAACGATGACTTTGATGTCGGACTTTAATGACTTTTAACTCCAGCCTTAAGTATTGAACTTCGGACTGCGCTTTTAAATGAATGCAATGAAATAAACTAGTATGCTAAGTAAGCTTACACGGCGCACCGATGAAGTTGAAACAGATTATTACTGTTATGCAGAATCGGAAGAAACCGATGAATGTTTGATGACACAATAAGTGAAAAAGAAAGCAACAACTCGAGGATTGATATTTTGAGATGTACATTGCATACGGTTTAATTTCTCTCTAATAACAAAAACGATAACACTATACGAGTAAATCAAAGAGGTCGATACTGAATTTAGGGTCTTACAAATAGAACCGACGACGACTTTTCTCCATTTCATGCCGCTTATTACTGATGATCCATTCATATTCTCCAGTTTTGGAATCAAATGTACCTTTTTGAACAGATTTCAGCTTTAAGGTAAATCTTGGACCTAATTCACGCAATGCAGCCTTTTCTCCTTCCCTTTTGAACTCGTACCTAAAAAAAGTAAAGTGTATACATAAAAAGTAGTTCGATGCCAGCTTTTATAGACTGCACTGTTGTAAAAAAATTATTATAAGATATGCTGAGATGAGTAACAGAACAGTTATTGGGTTAGAGTTAATAGACTGAGCACGATTTAAGAAAATAGTTAATCTTTTTGACAATTCTTCAAAATTGCACCGTTAAAATTATAAATTTAATTCCGCAAAATGCTCGACATTGATATGGAGCACATTTCTGTAGTCAAATTGAAGTTAATAATGAAAAATAATTATGACACTGAACAACATTAAACTGGATTACATGTTTGAATGAAAAACTATTCGAAATGTAGTTTAAATGCTTGTCATTTTGTAGATGAAATCAACTGTTATCCAGTTTTTGAACTTATATCATATTATGAAAAACCTATTCAATGTAATTCATCAGTTTAATCATCAAAGAGGAACAAGTAATTTACTCACCTATGATGACGAACAAATATGTAATCCCTCTGATTGTGAAAAGTTACCACTCGCCGTCCAGTGAACTGTGGCTCTTGATGAAACAAAGCACCAAACATACGGGCAATAACGAGTCCAACTCGAGTTCTGAAATTTGTAGTAAGTATTTCTGGTCTGTGGCTTGTGATTTCTCGCCAATCTCTCTGAAATTATTAAAGACAAATAAGAGTACATTAACGAATTTCAGTTTGACAGAAGCCCCCAAATGTAATTGCGACACTGAACATTTGACCTAAGTCGTAAATTATAAAGATGAAAGAGCGTTGAGTTACTCTTTTCATATCACTACATCACTACATGACCGTATTATTATTTATTACCTTTATATGCTTTGTCAATTTTACATTGCTCAGTCTAAAAAAGCAAGTAGGTCCTTCAGGAAGATGGCTGATAAGAAGGCTTGCTATGTAAAATATGAAAATAATGTCATTAGATACATTTTTTTTAAATTTAAAAAACTGAATGTGGTTTGAATTATTACTTGGCTCTTTTTTATCTTCGTTAATAACGATGATATCAGTATATCCTTTTTCAATTGCTTGCGTAGTCATCTTCTTGATGGTGGACTTTCTTCTCAAAAATGTTTCAGAGTTTGGAACAACTCTTTCCAGCTCTTTCATAAACAGCCGAGTTTTCTAAAACAAATTTCAAAACCGTAAACTCCTACACTTGATGTTTATAAACGTTATGAAGCATAATATACACAAAGTACAGCCGTTTTTATTGCAACATGCGAGATTTAAGATTTTACATATGGACAGATGAGGTGTGAAATTAACTAATTAATTAACTTACCAACGTAGGATTGTGCGATGATGTGATAATAATTTTTGGAACGTATTCTTTTTCGAAGTATGGAGCAAATTCATCACTGTCCACATCAAATAGTTCATAACTGTCGTTATTGACTTCTGTTTCATCAGGCTCACGAAGGCTCTCAAGAGTGTGGGGTACTTGTTTTGGTGGTGCATCTTCACCCAAAGCTTCAGCCTCCTCCCTCTTCCTCTTCTGCTCTGCTTTCTTTGCCTATTTTCACAAAAATTTAAATTTTTAATAGAAAATTAATTTTTGGAACATTTCTAAACATGGAAAATTTATTTTCTGAAATTTTCCTCTTCCTTCATTCTTAATTAATAAATGATTTATTTGTAAGGGTGAAGGGGGACCCTTCGATCCCGAAGAAAGGTCTTTCAGATACCCGGCTTTAGAATACCGTTTGGTACATTTTCAACACAGCTCCGGATTTACCCCCCACTACTACCCTAGGGGTTGAATAAGTTAAATTGTATTTGTTCTTGAAAGTAAGTACCCCTGTGAACATTATCCCCAATCCCAGAATAAAACATCGTCCTTTCATCTTTTTACAGGTCACAGGTTGCAGGTTAAAAGAATTAACTGTGACTGTCCACAGAGTTTTCTAACAGCCGTTACCCCTTTTCATATTTTTTGTGTTTAGTTCTGGCTATCGTATATTGTGTATTGCCTGAGGATAGTTGATATTTTTTAAATCATTAAATCATATTGAAAACTGGGACGCTTATGACTTATCAGAAACGGACCGAGACAGTTGTGGTGTGCCCACCGAGTATGTCCAATGTCGCGGAGACACAGACAGGGACAAATGGTCACCGTTTATAATGTGAACTTGGACCTTACCTTTTGCTTCAATTTTTTTGCCCTTGCTATATCCAGCCGTTTTTTGAATCTATTAGGACACTGGTTAGCCTTGGCCATAAGCCCTCGATAATCTTCTTTTGTCGGAATTGAGGAAACCATAGGCTTCTCATCCACATCAATATTAGCCTCTCGTCTACTCATCTTCTTAACCTTTTTGGAAATACCCTTCAAAATTTCCAAAACTTACACTTTTTAATATTGAAATTAAAAATTCACCACCACACAAGACACAAGAAGGGGTTTTTCCTTGAGATTTATAAGATTCAAAGATTTAATAATATGGTTTATTAGGCCTCCTTCTACATGGGAAAAGCACATTCAATCCCCTCTTCTCGCGTGTTAGCTGCCTCTATTTACTTTTGCCGGTAGAAACACCGCATCCAATCTGTTTCTTAGATAATACTCAACCCATTCCTCTATATCGGTAGCATTGGACTTGTGGATGGGGCACGTAGGACACTACACTCACAAGTTTTGCTCTTCTACTCAATGCAATCAGTTAAATAAAATGTCAAGTTTGGTTTAGAGTTCATGGGCTAATCTTTTCTTCAAGCAGATGCAGGATTACACCGAAATTAAACGGAAATTTTTAGTTATACCTTATGGTTGCCCACAAGACAAATGTTAGGTCATTTATACAATGCTTTCAGATACATTATAACCTCAGTGTAAGGTTTTTTGTTCTTTTTAAATACATCATGAATGCAGAAAGAACTCGAAATAATTTGTTAAGTTTTTAGCCCGAGCCTAGGGCTTATGTATTTGGCATGTCTGTCTGTCCGTCTGACGATAAATCAGGATCGCTTTAACCGGGGCCAATGAAATTTTTGACCATAATGTGTATCTTGCCAAATGAGGAACCGATTTCGTAGATGTGCAGTGTGAGCCAAGTGGTTGTCCCGTATGGTGTCAAAAACCCCACCGGTGGTCATGCAAATTTATGCCGGTTTTTGAAAATCATCAAATTTGTCGAGAATGTAAGGCGTCAATAATAGGTATAACAATTTGTGGGCAGGGGATCTAAGGTTCGAGATGTAGTGTCCTAAAATCAGAAGTGATAATGCTATCCGAGTTTAATAAAATTGATAAGGACTATTTAGATTTTCATAAGATTTTGGAATCATGCTAAAAGAATAATCCTTGATATTAAGCCCTATACTGCGACTTCCGTTTGGTTTATAAATTCTTGCAATGAAAAAAGCTAGAAAGATATAACAGTTACTACTATAAAAATCTTTATCATCAACATTACTTGCTAAGAAGTTTAAATCAGTTATAATTTACGAATTATGAATCCGAATCATAATGATATAGAATATAGAATCTATGTGATATTACACCTGTCTGAAACTCTTATTTTAGTTTCCATCAAATTGTAAAACATCATTAGAAAATATTAGAATTTCTACACCATCCCGCAGGTTACTAAAATATAACTACCAAATTTTCAATCCTATATATTAAACGCGATTTTGGAGGTTTGGAGGTTTGGGAGTTTGGAGGTTTGGGAGTTTGGAGGTTTGGATCAACCAGTGGCGTAGGTTGTGCCGGTGAAACGCTTTTTTACCATATATATACGAATGGTGGATTGTTGGGTTAGATATATACTGGCTACGCCATTTTTGTGATGAGGCGCTAAATTCGAACTGTACTTACTTTAAAATTTAGTTTAGTTTTACTCTGTCTCCAGCTCCGACGTAACGAATTTACGAAGCAAAATGCTTCCATATTAAATTATAATTATACGGCAAATAATTCGGCTTTTATTATTTCATATTAAAGTTCTTAAAAATGTAATTAAAAAATACAACCCTCATCAAAGAAGTTGCACGGGATAAAAGTTTTTGATAACGTTTACGGTTAATATTGTTCATCAATGTAAGTTTTATTCAAAAATTTGCTTAGTCGTGTTTAATTCAAATACATTATTATTTTATTTTACATTTAACTTCGGTCGAACCGATTTCAGATTTTCTCTATTGAGCTTCAAACGTTGTCATGAATGGAGTGACGTTTTATTTAGGTATTTAAATTATTATTATTAACTTTGTCGTATTTAATTCAAAGCACCATTTATTTACATTTAACTTCGGTTAGACAGAATTATTTGGTTTTTACTACAATTTAAACGTTGTCAGGAAACCAGGGACGTTTTGTTCATTTAATTTATAATTTTGATGCTTTGTCGTGCTTATTCAAATACCTCTACATTTAACCTCGGTCGGCGAAATTTCAGCGTTTCTTTACTAAACTTAAAGCGATGTCATGAAACCAATGTTGTTTTATTTGTTTAAATTACAATTTCTTTAACTTAGTTGTAGTCGATTTAAATACATCATTCTTATACATAAAACGTCGGTCTGACCAATTTCCGCGTTTCTTTACTACACTTTAAACGTTGTCAAGAAAGCGGTGGCGATCCATTTATTTAAATGATAATTTTTATGCATTGTTGTGTTTTATTCAAACGAATCATTTCTGTACATTTAATTTCGGTTGGACATATTTCAATGTTTGTTTACTGCACTTCAAACGTTGTAATGAAATCGGTGACGTTTTATCTATTTCAATTATAATTTTTAGGAAAAGAGAGCAAAGCAGCAATTTTGAAATGAATAGCTACGGTAAAACGCAATACTTCGGAAAAAAACTAATTATACTTCACAATTGAAACCCTATTCAGTTTTCAATAACCTGTGCAGACAACATCAATAGAACATTCACACAACTCAGGCGTTGCACAAACAGTGTCACAAGCTTCTAAAAAAGAAAAGCTGTCTACGGATAGAAAATCGTAAATGGCTCGGGTGAAAAAAAAATATTAGGAAAACGTAGGGAGCAGTATAGAAACACAAAAGCCGCAAAGGCCCAAGCTTTAAGAAGCAGTCTGACTCCAAAAATATAAGATTGGGTATTTCTAACTAGAAATTGACAAAATAATTCACGAAAAACTAATAAACTTGAGCACACTTCAACTATACGGAATCCACAAGCCAGACAGACTGACAATAATGGAAATGTCAATACACAAGAAGGACAAAGTACGATTCATAATAATGATGGAGGTCAAATGTGTATTCAGGTCTTACATGAAAAAAAATCTGAACACATTGACGAAATGTATAATGAAATCCAACAAAAAAGGAAGGAACAATTACCAAAACGCAAGGACGACATGGCAAATAAAACGGTTGAAGAAAGGAACCGGAGATTAGGAAAATGAAGAGAACAGCATTCAAATTCAAAACTGCAAAGACCGAACCATCAACATGCAGTCTGACTGCCAATATTGAATATCCGGGCTTCCCGAAGTTGCAACAACCCCACTGTAAACTAAAGTGTTAGTTTTATTGAAGAAACTGAAGAATGATAGCGACCGCTTGAACGAAACATCTTAATGCATCTTCGGTCCGATGTTAATGTCGCAGGATCAGCCAGATCAGGTGCTGATCAACGATGGACATGTTTTGACTGTCAATCTTAAAATTAGATTTCGACCATATACATCTCTAACAATCCGGAAAAAAATCAGAAACACTGTTTTGAAGCCAATTTTGTGAAAGCCGCCCTGTCTCCAAACTCCTGAGCATTTTAGATAGCGAAAATCGCCTCATTCGAAAATGAATTCACACTGCGTAGACTATTATAGTCTGTTTTTTTTAAATTGGCGCAGTTTTCGATTTTTATCCCCCCTAGATACGTGTTAAAAATTTCAAAAACTGCGCCAATTTAAAAAAAACAGACTATAGATGTATGTGCCGGGCCGTAGGCCCGGCCATACAGCTAGTTTACGTATAAATATAAAATTTTCTTTGGCTTTTGCTTTTAAACTATAAGTCCCACCCGGAAAGGAGCCCGAGTGGGGCCCCTTTTTAAAGGGTTGAAACAATAGCTCCCCTTGGGGTTCTAAATTAAGTTGTACAATATGTTTACCCTAATTTACTGTTTTGTTTTGTTTTTTTAGCTGAAACTTATTTATTTTTGAAATTCAAAACACACAATAATATCCTTATGAGACGTCCGTCTTAATTCATATGAATAAATGTTTGAAATCCAGGATACGGTTGAGAAAGTGGCAAGGATTATAAGATTTCACAAACAAGTTTAGTAGTTATATAACCTACAAGACTTTAAGCCCAGCTTCGCTGAGCCAGTATACAGTAAAAATTAATGTTGGACAGTATTGTATTAGTAAGTAATGTTACTGAGGTCCGCGTCCGGCGAGATAGCGGTCAAAAGTAAAATTGTCAAAACAAACTTATAATAGGCAGAAGGGGAAGTAAAATCGCCAGAAATCCCATTTTTCATACACATGGATATTCATTTTGAGTAAAAAGGTAAAGGCTAAAATGTGGAAGGTTTCGTTTTTTTGAAAATTCAGTAAATGTCAATTTTTGAGGGAGAAAAATTAGTGGGGTGATCTGGAGATCCGATTTCAAATTAAAAACAGCTCTGATTGAAGTTTGGCGCTGCTCATTTCAACGAAAAGTAATGTTCGTGACCATATAAGTAGTGTGTGATTGTTTTTATTTCGTAATCTTTCAAATTTTAAAATTGAGGGCTTTTAATACTTCAGTGCAAGTGAGTGTGGTACAACACTTGATTTGTATTAGTATGATTAACACCCTTTAACGGATTTCCGTGTAAAATTATGCTTTCAAGAATTTTTGAAAGAGGGGTGTGGTAACCGTTAGTGGATGTGGTGCGCCATGGGGTGGGGAGAGGTTCACGGGTGCCATCCCTTAAATGATTCCATTTTTATAAATATTTCAAAAAAGTGTACGGTGGCACAACACGTACGATAATTTATGGACAACCCATAGAAGTAGAATTAAAGAATCCTATAGAAATACATCGAAATTTTTGGTTTTCTTGACCTTGTGGCCTATAGGGGTCAAATTTTTTAGCAATCTTCTGGATTGGCATGAGTTGGACTCTCCTCTTTCGAATGGTACCTTTGGTTAAGTTTTAAATTAAGCCGTTCGAAAACCCATAAAGGATCAGACAGACGCCACTTGATCTTTATTGATATGATTATATGTAAGATCGTGGTTTTTAACCCGGGCATACTACTAATGTTAAGCGAATAGGAAATAGCGTTAGTAAGTAAGTATTAGAAATAAAATAAACTATGAGTAAGATATGTAATGGTAATGATGATGATGTAATAGAGACGAGCAAGTGTGAAGAGTGAGTTTCTCTTCAGTCGCAGTTTGAGGTTTATGGAAAAAACAACTAGTTCTCTTGGCAAAATCTTTCCCTCGTATTTCCAAAGGAATATTTATTTCGTCTCCTGAAGGGGTTTTGGGTCACCTCGATAGGTCAGCATCATCCTCTTCTCTTGGGTCAAGTTGGGATCGGCTTTCTTCTAGGATTCTGGGTAAGATAAACGTTATGAGTTGCATAAAGTAATATTACAGAGATTAAAGGCAGGTCAAAGGGAAAAGAGTAGGATAAAAGGGAGCCTTTTCCTTATAGGTTGCATCAATTGTGTCCTCCACTATTCTCGAATGCATACAATAAACCATTGCAACAGTGTACCGAAGGAGCGGAACATGACCTTGGGCTTGGGGTGACCTTTTGGTGACTCTGGGATATTAAAAATTCAAAAACCCACCGAATTTCCTTTCAATCCACCACCACAAACAACAATTGTTCAACTTAAACACTAAAGTGGGCAGACTGCAGCACAGTGCACACTTCCATGCTGATACAACTGCGTAATATCTCCTACTACCACCCATAATATGTAATAGCCCCACTAGAGTAAAAGTTGTCTTCCCCCACAGGGTCTTCCCCTTCTATTCCTTTGTCCACAATCAACTCAACACATTTCATTCCGTATCATCATCATCGTGTGCTCAATAATACTCAACATAGAGCACCAATATACCCATTCCATGAATCACGGATTTAGAAAATCTTATTTTAAAAATTGAGGGTGTGGCCTACCACACCCAGAAACACTAGGAATCTAAGGTAAAAAATAAGAAACATATATCAAAAAAAGTTGATTCCATCAAAAGTTAGAGAGTATACGGATGGACGGACACCACGAGCATTCACATAAAGAAGCGCCGCTCCTTAATAATCATAGTCATATTGAGAGTTTTGAGAGCATTCAATACAAACACAGGTTACCGGAAGAAGAAGGACGGAAGAAAAAGGACAGGAAGAAAAAGGATAGCAAAAAAAGGACGAGGAAGAAAAAGGATATTACAAAAGAAGGACCAGGAAGAAAAAGGACGAGCATGAAAAAATGCAAAACTACACCCCTTATCATTGCACAGTGTAAAAATTTTTTTCTGATGTATTCTACGTCTTCTGTACACACAAGCTGTGCCAAAATTTTGTGCAGAAAGTATTGTAGAATCATATAAGGGGTTGTATTGTATTTTTTCTGACTCGTCCTTTTTCTTCCTAGTCCTTCTTGTGTAATATCCTTTTTCTTCCTCGTCCTTTTTTTGCTATACTTTTTCTTCCGTCCTCTTTCTTCCTGTCCTTTTTCTTCCGGGAATCTTTTTTTGGAACAACGTGAAACCCTCCCCCGGGTAGTGAACCCTTCACAATCATTTGTTGGAACATTTGTAAATCTCCGTCAAAATAAGTTAACCTAGAGATTGAGTTATTTAATTGAGAAAATGTGTTAGCGAGAGCAGATCCCATTTGCTACCTTTTTCTCATCATTTGTCGGAAAAGATTGAATGCAAAAAAAATGATGGAGTGCTCTGGAAGTTTGACTCATGAACCTTTAGCGTTTGGGGGTTTGGACCGTTAGTACTATGTGTGCAAATGAGAGGAGTGGACACGACGGGTTACGAGACAATTCTCAATCTAAAGGCCTTGTCAGACGACAACTATTCTGCACAACTTCGGTACACAACTTACAGACATCTTCGGACACAAAATCAATTTGATTTTAATGGAGATGCTTGCATATCGGTTGTTTGCACATGCCATGGCCACACTGAATTTTGATTTTAATGCGGATGGATTTCGATGGTTAATTTAGCTGGCGCGAAGTACAATTTGTCTATAAAAAAGTAAATAATTTTGGGGAAAATTGCCACTTTCGCAAAAAATGATTCATTCTAATCGGAGAAAGGTTACTGAAGCAGCTCAGCTGTTTCAGAAATTATATTTTAAAGTCTAGAACCAATTGTTTATCACTTCAGGCCCACTTATTTGAAAACCACTTCAATTGAAGACTATAGAACAGCGCTGCTCTGTAAAAACTACTAAAAAAACTTGAGAATTTTATGATTATTTGCTAGGTGAGTGGAGAAGTGGCCACAGGTGATTCAGATGATGATTCAGATGATATACAGATCATTCAGATGATGATAAATATATTCGGGAGGTTTTAGAAAACTACAATGGACGCGTTTCATGGCAGGAAAAATTAGCATTAATCTATTCAATATAAAGCTAATTTTTTATACGTAGTTTTTTTCACTCATCTTCTTTCCGGCTATAGAATTTCGAACGGTTGAACGTACAATATTGCAAGATACACCGTTCGAAAGATAAAATCCCCTTACAGCACATATTAGATGTTTCGAACCTCTACCTTGACCTCCTGAGCGGTCACAGGTCAAAATGTATTTTCAGCATGGGGCTATGCGATACTTCATAGAGTGCAATCCCTCATCACCACCACCAAAAGCGCGTATATTGATAGTGGATCTTTATTAGTAGCCGCATTATGAAGGGTTCTTCGTTCATTCCACGTTATTGGGGTGTTCATAAATCAGGGGACTTGCCGCAGTACATTATTTTTAATATAAAAAGTTATGGAGTCCTTAATGAACCACAAATAACTTACTTGGGGTTTCTATGCACTACTGCTCTGTATTACTTTTAACGCCAGGCAAGGGTTAGGGCAACCTAACGTAACCGACCTTTTACCCCTTCATGAAAACTCTTAACTAACTTTTTTGCTGCAACAAAGTAAAGTATGTTGGCAATCATAAAATTGTTGATCCCCCTGAGGAATAGTACACCCTCAAAAATCATATTTTTTTAAGCCACAGCATGCTGTCTTTTGTTGTGCGTAAATGTGTTGGTGGCGGTGATTGATTTCAGCAAGGTTTTTTTCTGACATTTTGACCTCTGACCTCTTATTTTTCCAGTCGTAGACTGGCTTATAAATACTAGTACACATATAAATATCATAAATATATCATAATTTTATTTAATGACACTTGTCCAAACAGTTATACTTTAATACAATTACTAAACTAGTAGGATGCTATCAACTTGGATATTATTTTGTACATAAAATGAGGATAGAGGTTGACGAAACCTTTCGCTTTTTACCGGCTCTTAATTATTAGTGGAAATCAGTTTGGACCCTTCCTGATTGTTAACTTTCTGAGTTCTGACAAAACCATTCTTATTACTATTATGTCATCACACATACTTTTATCCAGGTTATCACTATACTCTGGCGCCAGAGGATCAGAAACCTAAAGAAAACAGCAGTTTTAAGTTTTTAAATTTGAAATAAATATAAATAATTAGAAGTTGTTTGTTTATACTTACTTCCTCATCATCAATATCACTAGCAGATGAAGTATAAATTGACAAAACTGATTTGAGCTTAGGAATATGATCACAAATAAGGCTTAAGCCTTCATTCAAGTCATGTTCACTGTTTTAAATTTCTTATATTAGAAAACTTATCGACTTTTAAAATTATTAAAAAATTTTCTATTTTTAAAATTTTTAAAAAATTTGAGAAAAAAAATAATAAATAATAGAAGATAAAACTAGATTTTATTCGCGCCTATTAGCAATTTTACGGCCAATAGGATGAAACTTGCATAGAAGTTGGTAAGAAAGTTTGCAGTTTTATTGAACATGTTGAAAACTTCCCGACAATCAAATCAACTTTTGACATGCTTGCATATCAGTTGAATGAATGGCCACACGGATTTGATAAATGTGCCTTGCTCAAAGTTGTGCACAGAAGTTGTGCAGAACAGTTGTCGTCTGGCAAGGCCTTAACGGGACAAAAAAGGCCCTAATTGAACAAGGACACAAAAAACTCGGTCCACAATGTTTACAACAATGGTTCAACAATGGTAAGTTTAATGCAAGTAATTGCTTATTTTCATTCCTTATTTACCAGGAGCATTTTCAAGCCCCTTTTACCGAAATATAAACATGAAAGGGGGAGAAATGAATAATGGGCTCAACCCTTTCCGAAATCTTTTATCGATATGGGCATTTCGATCCTCTTATTATTAATTCCAATAGTAAAATTATAAATATTTCATGATTCCAGGAAGGGCGTATTTTACACGGAATATTTAGAAGAAAACAGAAGAATAGACTTGCCAAATGAGGTATCCATTAATTCTGAAAAATCAATATCCCCATCCACCTCTTATTCTATTTTATCGGGTAGTCAAGTGTTAAAACCAGAGGTCCAAACCCCTCAATTACAACCGTTTTCAATAGCATTTGCCAAATTTAAAATTCCCCTCAAGAGAATGTAACGGGTGGTTATTGCCCGTTTGACCTGGGTCATCCTAGTTAGGGAAAACCCATAACTAGGATCCCGTATGGT
>JAQGBU010000279.1:0-39473 GCA_034698605.1 Isotoma decorata
TTTTTCAAAAATCGTTTCAGGGGGCTGTTCTACATGACCCTTGCAACGTTCCCTGAAAGTTTGAGCGAAATCGAAAACATGACCCCATTTTTTTCAGACCACTTGATTTGATCTGACTCAGCAGTTAATGGTTGGGTTAGTTACCTCAGGTTACCTTAGCTATTTCAGTAGAGATAGAGAATGAAAGAGGTTAATATTTGAGGGAGTTGATGAATTCCAAACTGTAGCCCCCCCTCATTTTTATTAAATTCTGAATATTATAAATTGGTGGGTGACATGGGTTAGGTTCATCTTCACATTCTGCTCCCTTAGCCAGGGAGATGCTTATTTACTGAGCATCCACCACTAAATTCATATTCAATTCACCTATTCTATCCTCCATTAGATAAACACAAGAAATACAATTAACCCATAGTAGGAGAGCTAAGGCTCATTCATAAACAATTTTCCCTTTCTTTCTTCTAAGGGACTCGGGGAATCCCACGTTCACACATTTTATTAGAAACAACAAGTTCAAGGATTTACATGAAGGGCTTGAAGGGGTTGACAAAGGTAAAGGATCAAAATCTACCCTTTATAATTTTCTGATGGAATCTCCCTCATCCACATTTAAAACCACTAGTTCATCCCTCTAGGATAACAAAATCTTTAAAACTTTCATTCAGCCACATTAAAAGTACCGTATTTCCGGGTATAAAACCCCCGGGGGAGTTATTCTTTCAACCCTCCAAAAATGGGGGGGGGGGCTATATTCCCAAGAGGGGGGTTATTCCGGGGGGGGAGTTAATGTTTCAACTAATATTTGTTTTCAACTTACTAAAACAACTTTCATTTTATTAACGCATTCTCACCAAATAATTCAGATTGCTGTGTAAAATTATAGTTAAAAAACGTTGATGGTTTTTTCTGTCTTTACGTGCCATTTGCATAACATTCAGCTTAAATGTGTAAGATACATATTTGGGGGGGGGGAATATGCTGGGGGGGAGGTTAATATTTGAAAGATCGTGTAGACCCGGGGGATTTATTTAGGGGGGTACTATACCGGGAAATACGGTAGATAAAGATAAAGTAAAAGGGAAGAATGGGCAGTTTCAAAAGAATAAAGGGCTGCTCAGGTTGGCACTCTTCCTCAATTAGGTTAGAAAAGAGATGGACTTGAAATTGGCTCCCTTCCCTAGGGCCGCGAGAGGAGGAGATGAAGGACCATTTTGATTTATGAAGAGTCCTTTAGATTAGAGTATCCATCTTGAGGGAGTTTCCACTTAAAAAGGGCCACAGGGTTTATGTGACCCTTATTCCTTCCTAATGATAATATTGAGAATATTAAATTAAGCTAATGTTGTTAGGTTAGGTTGTGCCCTTCCGCTCTCTCTCCTCATTTTCCATCATCCATCCTTTAAAAATGTCATCTAATTTCCGGTAATTGATTCCTCATCTTCTAAAACACGTTCCACCCTTATTTCTTGCAAGTTGGCTCAATTCCATCCAATACTTCGACATTCACTCATCTCTCCCCTATAGAGACACACACCTCATTTATCATCAATACTCAAAGGTTTTTCCTATTTTTAAATTGGGGCTAAATTGAGAAGGGAAGGTGAGAGCGAGCCTTAAGAAGGACTGCGCCCCTTAATCCTCCCTTTCAGAAGAAAGAAGAAAAGTGCAGGAAGGGCGGAGTCAGGAGTGGATCACGTCACACATTTTTAATTGATATTTGGTAAAAGGTGTGAGCTCAACGTTCTTTACAGTTACTTTAGACCACCTTGAAATGTGATGAGAGGATGAGTAGATGAGGGAGTGACCAGTTTGGTAGAAAAGGTACCCTCAAGGCTAAAGGGGGACTTTGAAGGCCACCTGGGAAGTCCCCGTCTCTCCATGTTCAACTCCCTTGAGCTTAAAAGGGTTTATTTGAGGCCCATGGGGATTTAAATGGAGATGTAGGTGGATATGTGTAAGAGTTAGACTAAGGAAATGGTATGTCTCTTGGGTTGAGTGTATGGAGGTGGAGAGTGTCCCAGGAGACACGTATGGCTGTTGGCTAATGGACTGGATGGCCAACATGCAAAATAATTAGTGGGCTAATATTCTATAATCATTCCAAATTGTTTCCTAAATTGGTCTATATGGATTAGTGGAGAGGGAGAAAGAGGGACAAATGGATTGACTAATCATTGCACAATGCAACCAACTAGGCTCTCTTCTTACTTGGGCAGGGTGCGTAGGCCAAACTCCCAATACAAGTACAAGTCTAGCCACTTATAAGGGGACAATTAAAGGGACTAGAGAGGGCAAAGGTTAGGGGACGATGCCCTCCTTCTATCTAACCAATTCTAAGGGCCCTTCTCTCCCTTAGTAACCAACCAGTGGATTATCTATATAATATCTAAATAAGTGGACTGTCCCATTTTTATTAATCTGAAAGTGTCCATTTGAATATTAGCCATGACTGAGGGTAATGAAGACTGGGAGATAAATGTAGCTCTTAGATTCCACTGTAGCTATTAGCCATAATGTGGATGAAATAGGAGGCACACCCCCTTCCTTTCCTCCTCCCAATCAATTATTTTAAGGACAAAAGTAGAACCTCTCTCAACCTCCTTCCATCTCAATTATTTAATTTGTTTATTATTTGTCCAACTATTTTTATTTCCGTGGAGTGAAATAAGAGGGGTTTGCATGCAACCCCATTTCCTCATAAACCCATTTATTCTCCCACATAATAATTACAATTAAAATAGTTGACATAAAAATAGAGTGAAAAGTTGAGGTTTTTCTTTGCCTAACCCTAACCATACTACTTGGCCTATTGATCTAGAGAGAGTCGTGTATTCTTTCTTCCTTTCTATATCATTAAAAGGTGGATTAACCTTTGAGAAATCCCAATCCATAATCATATCTCTTTAAATGAAGAATAGTTGCCCTGCCCTAGAGAAGAGGGGACTGGGAGGGGACTTGTCCATACTTTAACGGTATGGAACCTTCTAGCAGAGAAATGGGAAAACAATTTCTCAAATTACCTCAATCAATTCCCACAATCTCTCTCTCTTTTACTTTTATTAGCATGAGAGAGAATAGGGCCTTTCACTTCACAAACACACATCAACCTACATTATTATTATTATTACTAAATACGGTGATTCGTTCATAAATGAAGAGGTCAAGGGTTAAGGAATAATTGGAAATTAAAAAGTCTAGTCAATTAGTTATTACCATCCCTATGTCATTTATAAAGGGCTTTTTCTCACCTCTTTGGATACTCGAGACACTGCTAGATGAATGAGATTGAGTTTAGATAAGAATGGACTCATTATTTGTGAATGGATTTTTGGCTAGGTTTTAGTTGTTTTAGAATTGCATTGGGTTTGCATGTGAGTCAGTGTGGCTTTCTCTTGTGTCGGCTAAAGAGATAGGAAAGGCTCTCTCGTTTAACAGGCCTTTGAGTCAACTCATACGTCGTGTGTAAGGGAGAAAGTTGTGGGAGGGATGTTGAGAAAGGGCTCTATTTTACCCAGTAGAAGGGATGGGGGGGTACTTAGCAAAACATTTGCATCCAAATTGACCGTTCCTTTGTCTTTTGAGAGAGGACTTGGAATGTTGGTGGGAGGAGGAGGAGGAGGGGGAGGGGGAGGAAGGGGAGGAGGAAGCGGAAGAGGAAGGGGAGGGGGAAGGGGAGGAGGAGGGGGAGGAGGAAGGGCAGCAGCACCTCCCCCATGGAAAAGTCCTCTTCCAAATAATTCTCCTTCGAATAGAAAAAAACCAAGACTTTCATTTGATGAGTCATCAATTGTTAACAAGGGAGAGGACCCTCAGTCAAATAATCAACAACTTACAATTAAAACAATTTCGCAAGGTATTTTATCAAAATAATTAACCTAAAATCATAAATGTCTTCAAAAAAGGTGAAAATTTCCTTGTTTTTGAATACGGGAGTGAAAGGTAAAGGAGAAAGTGGAAAGGTTTTTCAAAAGTGAAAGGCCTCACCTAATTAAAACATGGAAAGAGAAAAACCATTTTTAGCTCCTCCCTTCCTATGTAAATAGGAGGTTAGGTTAGGTTCATGGTGGGTTTGGTGAGGGTGGGGAAGTGTGACAGGAAAGGGATGAGCCCTTAATTCATTAGATTCCTTAAGTGCCTCTGCATTTTCGTGTGAAATGAAGGAGGTTCCACCAGTTGATTCAACATTGTGAGTGGAGACAGAGAAATAGAAAGAGACCACCTAAATTGACAACTCATTTAATTCACAAGAAAGTTTAGAAAAAATGAGAAAACTTTGTTTCTACTTCCGCTTCCATCCCTAGATTAAAAGGGCACAACGAATAGAATGAGGCCCTTTGGTAGGGCTCTTAAAAACTGCCACAAAGGGAGAAAACTGAGAATAGCCTGAAAAACCTTATAAATATATTATTGTACTTAGTGTTTTTTAGGTTAGGTTTAAGGGACAGGTTTTATTTACTCTGAGATGGGTTTAGGAGACTTTTAAATGAAGGAAGGGAAATGAATTCAAATAAGCTATTATAAAGTGTACAAAGAACGATGAACTTATTGGGATAGAGGAATAGATGCACATCTTAGCCAAGTGCAAGAGGCAAATATATTCGAGTAGTGAAGAATGTCAACAAATAGTCAAGTCCATGTCATTTGAAGGGACACCCCAAGGTCACTAAATCTTGGCCCTTCTCTTTCCTCAACCCTGAAATACTAAAAATAATGATGCATCTTCTGTCTCACTGCCAAATTGATCACTCATAATAATTGGTCCCTATAAGAATGGAAAATAGCTAAGGGATTTCCCATTGCTTTTCTATGAACTTAAGAAGGAGTCCACTCATCCCTTGGCAGCTTTTTAAGGAAGCAATTCAGTGGTTTTGATGATTTCTTATGAATTTTATTAGATTTGAGTGTGGAGGATAAAAAGGGGATAGTGGGAGACTTGGAAAGTGCTGTTAATAACTCAGGAAGTGAAGGGCCCTCTCCCTCATCTTTAATGGAAGGTGATGGAGAGGAAATGTCTGGAAATGGACTAGAATTGGCTCCCCATGGTTTACCCCCTCCACCCCAAAATATCTCATCTCAAAGAACTTCACTTCAAGAAGACATTTGCTCAGAAATCGGACAATTGGATCAAATCTCAAATGAAGCCACTCCTCACAAACTTGGAAACTTTGTGGGCGTTTTTCAGGTATCCCTTTAATCCCTTATTTCATTATTCAGTCCCTAAGATAGACTATTAAAGGGTCATTTATTCTACTTTATAAAACTGGCGTACTTTTTAGAATATCCGTCAATGGGCAAACAACCGAACAGCTCCAAAAGAACCAGATCGACCAGACTCATTCCTTGAAAAATTTGGAATCGGTTGGAATCCATCAGGAAGTGAAGGGGACAGTCAAAGGTCAGCAAGTAGGGCTGAAAAGAAGTCAAAATGGCAAAAACGAAAAGAAGCTCTCTTGGCCAGATTTGTAGTTGATTCATCCAAACCAGCTCATTATCGGGTATCCTTCATACCATTCATAATGCACGTGTTTTAAAAGTTGAGGGAGGTTTAAATCTAAAATTTGAATTCTCTGTATTTAATGGGTGTTTAGTGGATTGGAGTGTTGTCCATGGCAATGTTGTACAATTTGGTTTTTGTGATTGGTCGAGCTACTTTTTGGGAGCTTCAAAACGCTGTGCCAACAACTTGGTGGATTCTTGACTCTCTCGCTGACCTCATCTATCTCATTGACACACTCATCCATGCTCATGAAGGTAAAACCAAGAAATAGGTAGGGTCAAAGGTTAATGCTAAGGGGACTAATTAATACTAAAATGGGTTCAGGTTACTTGGAAGAAGGGATGATGGTAAAGGATTTGTCCAAACTTCGTTTAAATTATTTCAAATCCTCGTATTTCAAGTTGGATGTTGTGAGTTTACTTCCGACGGACATTGGTTATTTGTGGTATCCGAGTGAATGCAGTGGGCGTGTCCCTTGTCCCGTCATCTTTAGATTAAATCGACTATTTAGATTCTACCGCCTAAATGAATTCTTTGAGAAGACAGAGAGTCGAACCACCTTTCCAAACGCTTTCAGAATTGGAAAAGTTATCCTCTACATTCTAGTCATTATTCATTGGAATGGATGCTTCTACTTTGGCATTAGGTATTTATCTATTTCACTACCAACTTAACTCCGTGTCCACATTGACGCCAGAGTTTATGAAGGGCCCTTCCCTTTTAGTTATTTCATAGGCTTTGGAACTGATGGATGGGTTTATAAGAATATCTCCGTGGGCCGAAATGCATCTTTAGCTCATCAATACATTTACAGGTGAGGAAGGATCTGGAGAGTGTGTCCTGCAATTTACTCTAAAACTCCAATCAGACATTTTATCTGATAATAAGGGATTTCTGAGGACCCTCATAGGGCTCTAATTGAAGTTTAAGGACCCCTTGAACTAATGATGATGCGGCGTTTGTTGCTTTGTTTTTAGTTTTTATTGGTCAACGCTGACGCTGACGACGATAGGAGAAGTTCCACCTCCAGAAAAGGACATTGAGTATATTTTTGTGGTGACGGATTTCCTGGTGGGTGTGTTGATTTTTGCCACAATTGTTGGTAACATTGGAAGCATGATAACGCACATGAATGCGGCTCGAGCCGATTTCCAAGACAAATTGGACTCGGTTAAACAATACATGGAGTTTCGTCGTGTCACCAAAGATCTCGAGAAAAGAGTCATCAAATGGTTTGACTATCTTTGGACCAACAAACAATCTCTGGACGAAGATAGGGCAAGTTCTTCCCATCCCAATTTCATTATTAGGGATAATTGGACATTTTAAATAATTAAATAATTCCTTTTTGAATTATTCAGGTTTTGGGTGCCTTGCCAGATAAATTGAAGACAGAGATCGCAATTCACGTTCATTTGGACACATTAAAACAAGTCAAAATATTTCAAGATTGTGAGCCTGGTCTTTTAACTGAACTTGTCCTCAAACTTAAATTACAGGTAATAGGTCTAAATATTATCCAATATTATCTGCCTATCCAATTGCATGAAGAGGGAGTGGGTGCGGTTTTTTCAGGTGTTCAGTCCAGGGGATTACATTTGTCGTAAAGGAGATGTTGGAAGAGAAATGTACATTGTCAAAAGAGGGAAAGTGAGTGTTGTTGCTGATGATGGAAAAACCATTTTCGTCACTCTTGGAAGTGGATGTGTCTTTGGTGAAGTAGGAAGGAATATTCTTTATCATTACCTTGAAACTGGGTTTAGAGCCCGAGGGGAATTTAGGGGGGTTCTAAATCCAGTTTCACGGCATCTACCATTAATCCATTAGTTCTTGTCTCCTTGTCTCAAATGTTGGGTTTTGTGTTTTTGGGGCTAGGTGAGTTTGTTGAATATCGCCGGAAATAAGACAGGAAATAGACGAACAGCAAATGTGCGAAGTGTTGGTTATTCTGACCTATTTTGCTTATCTAAAGATGACCTTTGGGATGCCCTGCGTGAATATCCAGAAGCACGGGAAGCCCTTCTTGAAAGAGGCAGACAAATGCTACAGAAAGATGGTCTTATTGATGAAGAGGCCCTTGAGAAAGAGAGACAATTTCAATTAACAACACATGAAAAAATAGACAAATTAGGTTACACATTATATTATTCATACCACTCAAGTACTTTCAAGATAGCCTAAATCTTTATTTAGAAGCCCTCTCTGCCCCATGCAAAGTCCCTTCATTCAATTTACAACTACTTTGTTTTAGTGACAATAATGGTTGACATGAAAATGAACGCGCATCTCAAAACTACCGTAAAACGCGATTTAGAACCCCATGGGGAGTTATTGTTTCAAAGCAATAATTGAAGCCAGTTTAAAATGAGGACATAGGGGCTTTTAACATTGGAAGGATAAGAGAGGTGGGGCTTTATTACGGGGGGGAGGGGGTTCTAAATCGCGTTTTACGGTCAATTATAATTAGTTAAGAGAAGCAGATCCAAATAATAAGATTGATTGTTTCCTCACATTAAAACAGGATAAAATAGTGCAACTCTTGTGTATAGACTCGACAATTACTGTGATGAAAGCCTTAAGGTATGCCTAGAGCCAGTCTCTTGGGCTATTCAATAATTATTGACCTTGACTATGCACTCCTCTTAGCACTTTAATACACAAGCCTTGTTCATCTTTGTTCAACCTTATATTCATTTCTTTGTTACTTAATTTCTAAAGGTAGTTTATTCCATGAATAACAGAGATGAACCATTCAAGTAGTGTTCTTTCAATTCCGACTTGAAAAAGTTGACGTTTTCCCTCAACCAAAAAATGTAAATCTGATCCCCATGGGCTTCTAAATTGACCTTTAGGGTAGAGGCCTCCTTCTCAAATGCTAATAAAATTATAGTTTTGTTTAATTTCAGAGTCATTAGTGGACACGATGACGACTAGATTGGCTCGGCTAATTGCCGAGTATTCAAGTGCTCAGCTAAAGTTCAAGCAGAGGCTGACCAAGGTGAGGTGGACTTTAAATAAATAACGTGGACATTTTGTGATTTTCCTCTTGGTTTTTCTTAGGTTGAGAGACAAATTGAATTGAAAAGATTTGAGGTTGGAATGGATAAATATGGGGCAAGTAGATTGAATTCCTTAGAAGATGGATCAGAAGAGCTGAATTTAGTAATTGAGGAAACGGAAGGAAGGGATGGTTCACTTGTCTCACATGCCAGACTCACACGATCTCCCTCTCAACCTCATCCACCTTCATTTTTCCATGTTGAAGAAGGGGGAGGGGGTGTGCCCACCTCCTCCCATCAAATAATAAATCCTCCAGAATTTGTAGAATTTCCCCCTCCCGTCTCTTCATCTGAAGTCTCTTGAGACTCGGGGTACAACACAACAAACAACTGCACAAGCTAGAGAACCAAAAGAGTCTCAAACTCCCCCTTAAAAGTTAGGTCAAAGGTCATTTACGTATTCCACAACCACTCAAGGGATTACGTAAGTGACCTCTTTCTGGAAATTGATTTTTAAGGGGGATTTAAAGTGTACAGTGTTTGTTGTCGTTGGGATTTTTTTATTTTCTATTTTTATTCCTTTATTTAGATTTGTAGTTTGCCCATTCCTTTTCCTTCATATTAAAATAGAGTAGGAAATTGCTGTGGGTTCCTATCCCTTCGGACAAAATCACATCCACAAGGAAAACAAGTAGTATTTACTCGTGAGAGCTAGCTCATTCATTCACGCTTCTTATTAGGCTTCTAAATCTCAGGATGGAATTCCCTATTTCTAAGGGACCTTTACCAAATCCAATGAAATGAACCTAGTTAGAATTCAGGCCAATTGTTACAAAACTAAGATTTATTAAGCTACAAAATATGTTCTATGACAATTGATGCACAACAATTGGGAATTGAAAAGTAGTTGCTTAGACGAGGCTCTCACCTTTTGTTACAACACAATTATAGGATTTTTCTAACTATTAGACTCACAAAAACAGAACTACGTGACTTAAGTCACTTAAAGTTTTCTAGAAAGATCTAATGGCTAATTTAAATGAGAGAAACTGTCTCCTAGTCAAATGTTGACCTTGACAGGAGATTGAACTACAGACTAAATCATTTGGAAGTAAGGGGTAAACTGGACACACTGAAAATAACTAGTTAGACATATCCCCATAACAAATATTCAATCATTCACGCATATCATAGGACACAACATTTCACATTTTCAATCTCTATGGGAATATGGATTTTTTCATAACCTAAACTTAGGATAATATAGTTGAGTACAAGAGAAATTACAAGTAGATGATCTTTGCCTACCAACCACACTTTTATTCCTATTTAATTGGAAAAGTTAGGTTTAAAAATTGGGACATTAGATTTGCCCATCATTGATCTTCCATTCTCCCACCTCTTCCAATATTCAATCAAGAGATATTTAAATGTAATCAAAACATTCAAAAAGGTAGGATAGATAGGGTCAAAAATAAAACACGTATTAAAATGTGCTATTTTAAGCTTAGGTAATTGGGCTTGACAAGTTTTATTTTTAATATAGATAAAAAGTAAGAAGAAGGGAAAGTAGGAGAATAAAATAGTTGAAAACCGCACCCACTAGATAAATAAATGTGGGGTTTTAGTGGGCTAAATTGATGTGCCCTTTCCAATCATTTTATTACACGTAAAATAGTTTACTCCTTCTGCGCTCTCTTCACCCCAATAATCACTTGTAAAATCTACTAGTTAAGCTTCGTAAAATTGAGAGTTGAGGGGAAGAGAGGAGGAAGGGTGAGGGGGTGTGCCCTCACAGGAGTCCCCTTCACCTTCAAATCCCTTTTACACTTGATAATTGTAAAAGATTAAATTGAGATTCACTCAAGTGGAGTGGAAGAAGCTCCTTTTTCTACTCCTAATAATAAAAAGGTAGAGAGGGAGGTTCCACCAAGAGGAGAACCCTCCTGAGCCACACCCACTAATAATTGTCCTATATTATGAGGACCAGAAAGGGCACCCCTTAGGACACACTTTCAACCACTTTAGTAGGCTTTACCACATTACTTGAGTATCACATGAAATGTCACAATAAGATAGTTTTAGAACAAGTTTGTTGGATTTCTCATGAAATAAATCATAATTTATTGGTATAACTAATTAAGAATATAGAAATAATGTTCAGCTAGTGATAAGGATGAAATGTTGTAGATTTAAGAGGAATAGATTGGACCACGCCCTCTCATTCAAATTGTTCCAAAAATGATGAAATATTTTGTGATTCCCTTTCCCCGCATTCCCATATTTTATCAACTCATTTTAATGCTAAGCCTTAGGGGTGAATAAATGGAGATGGTGGAAATAAACAAGTGTAAAATGATGTAATTAATATAATTGATTTAAGGGGTGTTTGGATAGATAGCATTTTTGCAACTGTACACCTCGCATCCATTGGCACAGCATTTCTTGGCCACTGAAAATAGAAAAAAATGCATGGCTATTAAATGATGGGGGAGAGGGAGGAGGGGTCAGGGGTCAAAGGTTCCCTTAAGGACACTGAAAACCTTACATGAACAATCGCTGTCCAATTTGCAGGTTGAGGCTTGATTTCGGTTTTTGCAATTGTCAATGCCAGGTCGAGGGGTCACTTTGGTTGGACAAACTCCTGGACGAGCCGTGCTTGAACCTAGATCACAACATTATATTATTAGATTTTATATTTATATTTTAATATTAGTTTTGTCTCATTTGGGAGTTTTTAATGGAATTTCCCTATCTGAAGAGTGGTTTATGGGGAATTAGGGAATTTTCCCCTTCCTATTTTTGTTTAGGGAAATGGGACACATTTGTTTCTAATGATAAAAATATATCTATTTAGATAGTTGATTTGGGCTCTCATTTCCTCATTAAATTAGAAAGGGACGTCCATCTAAATTAATTGAGGATGTAACACTCCATTTAATCTACTTTCGCTCCCACCAACCACTTTTTTATCTCCTGCATCTACTTGAATGGCTTGGAAATGAGACAAGTTTTCAATAAAATGTATTTAACAAAATGAGTTACTTCTTGGAGTAGTTGAAGTCTTGGCCCTTGAGCAATCAAAAGCAGAGCATTTGTCTCCCTTTGGTGTAGATCCACAAGTGCACGTGTTGCAATCCTTTTGGTAGCTAGAACCAACTGCACAATTCTCTGAAAACATTTTTAATTCACCATTAATTAGCGTATGCCCAAGATGAGTTTATGTGACCCGAAAAAGAGAGAAATATTTCCAAAATTAATTTTCAAAAATGGTTACTTGGACGGGTTGAAGGTTCGGCAGCGTAGACAGTGAGGAGGACAAAAGCCCCCAAAATGAACAAACGACCCCACATTCTCAACTACAAATCCAATCACAACAATGAAGTAAAAATGAGAATTGTGAGTGAAGAAGAGGCCGCTTTTGTACTTGATGAGAGTGTCAGGCTGGCTAATTAATGTAGATGACAATTAGTTAATTAGTTTGAAGATAGTTGGAAGGAGAGATAGAGATGTGGTTGTCAAGGTGTAGAAAGGAAGACTACTGCTCCTACCACCACCTCTCACATCCTTCATCACTTTATTATCATCATGCATAGAAATTAGGGGTTGTTCACAAATCATCCTTCTTTCTTGGCATGCTAAAAACTATTCAAAAATGGGTACAAGTACATGATTAGAAGGATTATTCCTCTCACCAACTATATAGTTATTAGCTTATCCATCCCTCTATCATTTTAAGAATACATTTGTGCTGATGGTGTTAACTATTAAGCCTATACCTCACTTCATTATTCTTAAGAGACAATTGCCCCCATGGGCTTCTAAATGGAGGTTTAGGATATGTCCTATAGAAATAGCGGTGTTTAGTGACCACAGCTTATTGATTCTAGGAATATAAGAGCCGGGGGGGGGGATGGAGAGGCCAGTACTGAGCAGCAAGGGTTTCCCCATTCCTTCCAATATGTTCTAAATGCTATTAAAGAGGAAGGGACTTTTAAATCCAATTTAAAGGCATAAATAGATGTAAATGTTAGGTGAATGGTCCTTGCATGCTGTAATTGTTGTCTCTCGTGTGAATAGGTGAGAGAATAGGAAAGGAAGTGGCCACTTTTTGTCCTCATTGTGACGACTGAGGGAGTGGGGATTTGTTGGACATGTAAAACAACTCAACATCTAATAGAAGACAACATTGGCAAACACGTACTACTGCAGTTGCTAAAAAGGAGGTAAAAAATGAAGGTAACCTTGGTTATCCCTGCTTGATGAAAAAACTAGTAGATTGTCACTCTTTCCACTCTTTTGGATAGTAACAAAAGTAACAATTCACTTGCATCCCAACAAAACAAAAATGGTAACAATGATTGGAAGTTGCGTTTGCAATTTGATGGGGATTTCTCATGGAAGTTGCATGAACATGAGCTACCTCCATTACATCCAATTTAATACTATAATACTATTGCATCTCTATCCATCAATCTATTCCAGGCTAATGATTTTTAATGTTAAAGTAGAGGAGAGAGGCCACAATCAACCTCTTATTTACCCTAAATTAAGATAAAGTGAACTAGTTATTCTCTAATGGGTCTTCAGTCTATTTCCACCATCATCATCTTCCTATTAAACAATAACATATTAAGTGCATTTCATTTGCCCATTTCTTCATAAATTATCATCTACTTGATGGGTTATCAATTTAACTTTTAGAAAATCCCATTCCTTCCTACTTTAACTGTCATTCTAGAATGAAGGTCTTGAAGGTTTAATTGCAACTTATTCTCCTTCCAGATTAATTAAAAATAAATCTTCTTCCATCCCTCACATCAACTAAATAAACCTAACTTACTTAACTTTATCCTAATCTAACAAGGGAACTTTAGGACATGTTAAATGCCTTCACTAACAAGTTATACCTCGTTCGAAACATCTCAATGAGGATTGCCCGAATTTTCTAGCTTTACATATCTGGCTATACATATCTCGCTTTGACACATTTCTTCTTCACTTACATTTCTGGTTAAAAGATACAAATGGTGAGATAAAAACGGTGGTTTCGACTATGGCTTAGTCCAAGGACCTTAGATCCTCAAATCTTAGACCCCCTGGACATAAGATCCTCCATTTTAGATGCCCTGGACATTACATCACTAATCTTAGATCCCCCATCTTATTATCTCTGGACATTACATCCTTTGGCCATTAGATCTCCCATGAAATTATCTCCCTACACAAAAAATCCACTGGACATTAGATCACCCACCCTGTTTTCCCAAATCTTAGATCCCCTGGACATTAGATACACAGGAAATTAGATCCCCACAACTTAGATGCTTTATACATTAACTCTTGTGGACATAAGATCCTAGGGACATTAGATACAATGGACATTAGATCCTCTAGTTTAGATACCCTAGACATAAGATCTCATATCTTAGATTCCTCCACCGTAGATCACCTGGACATAAGGTCCCTCTGCCTTCGATCTAATTTACTGTAGATCCATCGGAAATTAGATCCCCACACCTTAGATCTCCTGGACATTACATCCCCCATCTTAGATCCCTACACCTTAGATCTTTTAGACATTAGATTTTCAAGACATTACATCCCCGGGACATTAGACCCACTGGACATTAGGTCCAGCTTCTTAGACCCCCTAAGCTTAGATGCACTGAGCATTAGATCCCCCATCTAAGATTCCCTGGACATAAGATCCCTCTACCTTAGACCTTCTTTACATTAGATCCATTGGACATTGGATCCCCACACTTTCTAGACATTAGATCCCACTTTTTAGAACCCCTTACCGAAGATCCCTGGACATAAGATTTTTCCTTTTAGATAACCTGGACATTAGACAATAGCAGCATAATCGGGATATTCCCAAAAATCCTCGTTGTTAGTAATATATATAACGAAGACGGTTAGGTTAGATCAGCAGTCACAGCCGAGCGTCTCAGACACAATCACAGCATCCATCCTCAGATAAAGTTAGTTGAACATCCATAACAGGGTCCGTCCTTGTCAATCACAGACAGAGGACCGGGCATTTAACATTGACTTGCTTCGCCTTTTTATACTCTGAGTTCTTCATTAGTTAAGTACACATAGTTTAGTTTAGTTTATTCTTTATTATAGTGTCGACAGATTACAACACCAATTCTGGTATTGATTTTCAAATCCTGACACTTCGAAATAGCATTAATTACAAAAATAGCATTAATTACAAAGAAGCCTATAATTACAAATTCAAATCAATATAGCAACATTTTTTTACTGAAGCGGATATACAATTCAATTTAAAATTTAAATACTTGACAAAGTTTCCGCATTTTTAGTTCTATGTAAATACGAAATAGAGCAGTCTTAGCTACATTGTCGCATGAAATTTGAATATATAGTGAAATGCGTATACAAATACCAAAATTGTTTGAACAGGATTCACTTTTATAGTGAATACACATACTTACACTAAGGGGGGGATCTAATGTCCAGGGGATCTAATGTGGGGATGTAATGTCCGTTCACCGATGTTGGTCGTGTTAGTATATTTCCACTTTTATCCTTTCATCCTACATTTATAATTATCTATTCTAATTCCAGTTTTACTCTTCAGGGAAACATCTATTTATGAGAGAGTATTCTAATCCCCTTTCTTAGTTAATTGACTTGTGATGCAGTATAACTAGTCCCAATCTCAGTCCTTAATCAAATAACTCTATATGGGTCACAAATTTATTCAAATATACTAGAGTATGAGATGTATCACAAGAACTTTAAATTCTTTTTGTACGCTGGCCTTTAATTCTCAGTCTTGTCAATTAAACCTATTATAATAATGGAATATGATGCTATAAACATGTAATAAAAATGTTGAAATAATGAAAGATGTAATAAACACAAGTGAATAAAGAATTAGAAAAATAACCTTGTTAGAAATATAAATGTTTTATATTCATAACGATGCATTGTTTAAAAAGGATGGGATTCCTTGGCATGGAAAACTTTCTCATTTTCATCATCCTTATCATTGGAATTTAGAAATATTGGAATAGTTCCCTACAAGTTAACGTGTGCAAATAGAGAGAGAGAAAATAGTTGATAAGAAGTTATCATCTTTATTTGGTCCGTTATTAAGGGAAGAAGGAAGGATGATAAGCCAAATGTTGTTGAGAGGAGTGGCAGTGGCAATTATTTTTTATTCCACTTTTTCTGCTGCACTTGTTCCACTTGGATCCCTTAATAATCGTCTCATCCCAATTAACAACAAAAAACGTACACTTTAAAACTATTTAAATATTAACATTTCAAAAAACATTATAAAAATACTTGTCTTTTACATGGAAGCTTTTGCTCCTTTTTCCAACTTTGAAACTTTTTTTTAGATTTACTCAAAAGTTTTTACAATGAGAATTAGAAACGTTAGCCATATTTTAAAGGATTTGTGAAAATTAGGTGGGTTTTGTATAGGTAGCCTTTGGGGGAGGCGGGTATTTTAGCCCGGATATTTACCCGTTTTTTGTTTCCTTTTTAATGACTAAAAAGGGGTGGGGATTTGTAAGGGGATTGGGCTAAAAGTGTATGCATTAGTAATGTATTTAGGAGAGGTCAAAACCAGCGTAAATCTATTCAGAATTGGTTAATAAATAATGATAAAAAAGTGGATATTTTTGGTGTAGCTCCAAACGTGATGTGCACAGCAGACAGTTTGATGATTTACCAAGATTGTCGAATGTGCGTTTGTCCACGTCCAAATCGAAACGCAAAATGTTTCAAAAAATCTTGTGATCTTCGAAGTAAGTTAATTGAAGAAATGTGAAGTTGACATTAAAATCTGTTTCTAGTTATTTTGAATGATTGTTGGATGGTTTTTATTTAGCAAAAGATGGTGGTCAATGTCCACCAGCATTTCTTAAGATGGATGACAGCAAATTATGTGGGAGTGGCGGAGCTCAATGCAAAGTGGATGCGGATTGTCCAAATGAACAACTTTGTTGTTTCGATTTTTGTACAGGAGGAAAGTGCATTAATGGAGTCCCTTTGGACGCATCTTCAGGCATTCCTCATAATGGAAGGGGCTATGTGGACACCAACTAATTATTACCCAAACAATTTATAATTAATCTAATAATAATGATAGATTTACTAATTACTTGTAGACCCAATCAAACTGATTTAGGTCCACCCCCTTCTCATGAAATGAAGGTGGGAGGGGAGCTAGCTCTGCGCTTGGATTGAAATAAACATTGGCTAATTCAATCTCTTGGGGAAAATTATTTTAAATTCTGTTCATTATTTTTATTGTTGTTCCAACTAGCCAAGTACTATTCTTCATAAGGAAGTCAAGTTTATCTTTGAAGGCCTCCCTCAAGGACTAAGATTGAAGGGGAGGAAGGGCCCTCTCCTTCATTCTCCACAAACCTCCGTTTAGAATCCCACGGGCTAAGTTATTCTTCCAAGACAATTAATGATCACCTCATTTGAATATGAGAGGAAGGAGACTTTTAACATTGAAAGGATAGGGAGGGTGGGGCTACCCTCCCTAGTGCCTTCACACCTCCAATAATTAGAAATTAAAGAGAATGTGCCTAATCTTATCACTCATCACATCCTAAAATTATCCCTCATTTATTATAAAACCTGAAAATAATGAAGACAAAAATTATGGAAATTAAAAAAGATGGAATGGTTGGGTCAGGTTCCCTATATTCACCCTCTAGAGGCTGACAAACTTTGAGAGGTTGAGGCTTTCCATCCTTTCACCTTATGGTCAAAAAGGTCATCCCATCTTGCAGGGAATCGCATCATTAATAACTTGACATTTAGTAGTATTGAGTCATTTGACCTTATGAACCAAGGCTTCATTTCAAATAAGACCTGAATAAAGTTGCCATACGCAAAGAGAACAAAATTTCAAGCTAGAATCCTGTTTTGCTAGTTTAAGGGATGTTTTTTGTCCTTTGTAATGGTTTTATGTTCCTCTGGTTGTGTACACAAATAACATGATAGAATTTTGAAAGATTTTAAAAAGTGGTTTGGGATTTATTGTATATAAGGGAGTAGTGAGTATAAGTTATAGTAGAATGAAATGAAATATCACAGTTGGAACAAATGATGTAGATCTCTCTCTCAACATATATTTGAATATATTTGGGGGTCATCCAGAAAGGGGACTCATGTCAAGGACCACTTTCTCATTAGAACTGAGCATTCCGATCGTAGGATAAAAGCCCCCTCGTGGAATCCTCACTTCCTTCATTCCCAGCAGTCGCCCATTCCTCATAAAAAACACCTACAAATTCACAGGCATAATCAAGATTCATTTAATATTGATGAGGGGGAGGAGGTTAACCTTTTAGCCAGGTCAAGGGTCATCCTACCTTCACTCTATCTGGATAAACCTGATTTTGATTATTCCACCAAAGTTCATCTTCACTGTCGCTGGAACTGGCTCCTCCCCCTTGAGCCACATTTCCCATCCTTTCCTCTCCTCGCCTATAATATCGCTTTTTAAGCATTTTTGGAACAAGGGCTCCTCCGTCCAACTCCCAAGGCCATTCGCAGTCTTCATAGCTGAAATTTAGGGATGAGGGACTGTTCAAAAATGATGGGAAAGTTAGGTTGGTAGGATGTATTGGTATTCACCTTGAATTAATATGCGAAAGGGGTGGAAAAAGAATTCCACATCCAAGAACATCATGAAGGGCGGAAGGAGGTCCAAAGGGCGTCCCTTGGCCACTTCCAACAAATATTTTACCATCATCTGCATGATAGGCAATAGAACCGCGATTCCAACCCGGGTGCTTGTAAACCGGGTAATCCTGCACATGTACAGGGTTTTAGGTGAGGTCAAAGGGCGAGGAGATGAATAAAAATAAAGTAAAAATCAAGTACCTTTCTGGCTAGTCCTATGGCAATGTAGCAGCGATGTCCAGGGTTAATTATCCTCACTTGGAAATAATGATTGGCTGGAGTGAGAGGAGCGTTTGACTGAGCCAGTCCATTGTCCGTGATCGTCCTTCCGCTTCCAGCGTACTCCATCATCTAAACACAAGGAAGGGGGAATGAGAAGGGGTGTGACCCTTGAGAGCTGCCAAGGGTTCACCTCCTATAAGAAGGCCAAGGCCCTAAGGCTACCTACACATCCATTAACACGAATGTCATGAAGTCTCGTCCACACATCCTCACAAGTGTCCACCGTCATAGGCACTTCCTCTGACTCCTCATATCCAAATTGTAGGTCCTCTTCTAGCAACCCTTGATGAAGGGTCAACTCATAAGCTCCTCCCCCACAACAATCACAAAGGGGCTCCTCTTCATCCTGTGGGTGTGGTTTTTCTTGGTTCCTCCCAACTGAACATGAAAACTCATCTTGCTCCATCCCCAACCAAGTGAATCAAGTCCTATAGAATCATTCAAACCAATTAGCCTCACTTCTCCCTCTCCACTACTTTTGTTCATCTTCATCTAAACTGCATCTTATTTATTCTACAACTATTTTACATCACTTTCCTCAATTTATTCTTACGTTTATTCAAGTAAAAAGGAATTTTAAAGTTTTAAACTACCCTAATTCCCGTGGCATAAGACGCGTCTTATGGGGTAAAAACGACCGAAAAATGAACCAAAATAAGAGCACTGCGTCGTATAAGAAGGGGCGTCTTATTCAAATTTTTATTTCAGATAAAATTTACAAGCTTTAAATTTCCTTTCGTGATTATACATTATCACTAATCATCAACCAAAATATCATCTTCCCATCCGTTCTCCATTTAAAAAAATTATTGTTAAGTTTAATTATTGTTAAGTGAACTGGCGCAATGGAATAGTACCAGGAGCAATAGGACATAGTCAACCAAGAAAAGAACACCCTTCGGTTCGGTCAGGCTCTTATTAACAACTCATTTTCATATCCCCATGTATGACTATCGTCATGTTAATCACCTATTATCGTCTAAACTATTTACATGTATTGTTTTCATCATGTTATTATATGCGTCTTATAAAAAGGGCCGTCTTATGCAATATTTTTGGATGCGTTTTAGTTAAAAAAGAGCACTGCGTCTTATGCGACGGGAATTAGGGTATTTTGAATAAGGTAAATGAAAGGCACCTTACCATTTAGTTACAAGAGGAGTGGAAAATGTGTTCACATTATCCCCCATACATTCTCTAGTCTACAACATTTTATATACTTATTTTCCTATTCAAATTTAAGACACTTTATTTAATAATCTATTTGAAACGTCAACTATTAGCTTTTTAATAGTTATCTAGAAAATCTAAATTTTTTTGTATTTTATGGATGATGAAAGAAGCTTTGTCCCCTTCCATTCCCTTTAAACTTTAATAGAAAAAAGGGAAAAATGTAAAAAAAAAATAAGGTTTTACATTCCGCTTGAAATAGTTGAGATGAGAAATAAATGAAATTAAAATGAAGAGAAATGAATTTAAAAAGGTTATAAAATGTAGAGAATTTGAGTGGTTAAAAAGTTGATCATTTATATTTTTTAGTTATTATTGAGAAAGGCATTATTTGAGCCGGTAGGAGAGAAAGAGAGAGATTCGGAAATATCCGAAAAGGGGTCATTTCGGGTTTTTCTCATCTACCCGAATACATAATATATTATATCCTCATATGGTGGCCAATAAAAGTGATATATGCTTGTGAAGAAGGAAGGATTAGCTTCTCATCCCATAAATAATGGTCATAATTTGATGGATAAATAAATGTTTGGGTGACCCAATGGTCACTTTTTCCTGACATTGTAATTTAGAAATGTATGATAAAATGCTGGCCTCTGCCCTTTGGCCTTTCCTTCTCTAAATGTGTAGGAGGAATAAAGGTATGGTTTGGCTAGTATGTTAATTTCCATATAAATCTACTTATTCATCCATATCTCCATTTCATTCTGATATTCTGAATAAGGTGAATAAGAGGAAGAAGTGGATGGAGAGGCTTTTAATTCATCTCCTTTCCTCTCACGAACCCAAACCTCCTCTGCCTCTCAAATGAAACACATTCACTCATCATTCATTCCTATTCAAAAATGACATGATTTATAGGAATTTGACTTGTCTAAAAAGTGCTCATCACTTAATCACCCTTGGCTAAGAAATATAAGATTTTTGGTGCATGTAAAAGGAAAGGAATAAAAATTTATGAAATAGTTAAATGTGTTTGTGGGCCTGGATAAATCCTCAAAAGTCCTCGTTTATTTAATGTTTAGCTAAAGATAAGAGTGCCTTTTCTTCATTCCAAACAAAAACAAGTCGACTTCATTTCACATCTCATCAACTAAAAGTAAGTCCCATCTCATTCAACATCTAAACTTAACTTGAACTAAGCAATCTTACTTGTATAAACAATGTAACCTATTTCTTGAATTTAAAGTTTTTTCTTTGAAAGTTTGACATTTGGGCAATTGTTTTAAGGGGTGAGTGAAGGCCTTTAGCCCTTATAGATGGATTGGCTTTACCCTTGACCCTTCCACTTCAAAAACCACTGAAATGTGCAAAAAGTAAAAGAGTAAATGTTGTGAAGGGGGTTTGATTATGCGTAAGCGGAATGAGGCTGTGGAGGGGTAGAGATGTGCCCAAATGCTCAATATCTCTAATCGTTTAAAATGATTTAATCTACCATTTAATGATTATCTAATAAGAGTTAGGTATTAGATTGGGATGAGAGGAAGGAGGTGTGACCACCCACACCCTCCATATTACACAATTCCCTCATGGTCACATTCACACGCCTTAGCACATAGGGACCATGCACATACCAAGGAATTAAACAATACTCTATTAAAACTCTATTGAAAATCATGTAAAATCCATGGATTAAGTAAATAAATAAGCTTAGCAATCACATTCTCATCTCACACCTCTTGTTCACCCTTCTAGTCCACTTTTACACTTTGAAAATCTTACGTCCTTTTAAACCTTTTAGATTTACATTTAAGCTGGGAAATATTGAGGGAAAAGGGCACTTTTGGTGTACAAATTTCTGTTTTAAATGCAGTATTGGATTATTGTCCTAATATTTGAGGTAGGGAGTGCCTAAAACAGTGTTAAACTAAATGAAAGAGTGGATTTTGAGTGAGGAATAATCGAATAATGATTGGTGTCGTGTGTGGTAGTTAAGTAGTGAAGTTGCGTGCTTCCATCCCAAATTAAAAGGGGCTAAGGAGGAGGTAATTAAATAATTTGATTGTGCTAATTAGTTAACATCTACTTGATAATTATGAGAAGTTGTCTCTTTTTTGGACATTATTTATGAGAGTGTTAGAAGAAGAGGAGGGAGTCCTTCTTCATTTAGCACGAGATGAGCTTATCTTAGAAAATATGCATCTTATCATGAGTTGGCTTTGGCTAAAACTCACAAAACATAGAAAATACTTTTTCTCGAGGCATTTAACTTGAACTAGTTTAACTTACTCAAGGAAATGGCTATCATTTTAAAGCCAATCTTATTCATTAAAAGTTTTAATAATTGATAGATTCCTTTTTTTGCTAGTATTGATGCATAGCCCTCTTTAATGCTAGTCCCACAAACACCAAATAAACTCTATATTTGGATTGAAAAATGTGAATTTTGATTGCGGTTTTGTCAATGGATTTTGACGTTTTGAACATTGGGTTGGGTTGAGGTCAAGGGTCAACCCTAAGAATGATGATGGCATGTTGAATGAGATGAGATAGCTGTGTTTTTTAGCTAGTTTCCTCCTCCACATCCCATCAGTTAGATAATAGGTGTGGGATTTGTGTGATTGTTGTCCTTTGAGAGAGAGGAAATAATAAGAAAAATCCGGTTTCTCCTCTCTCTCACAGACTAACGGATCTCATTTCTCAGCTACGGCATAAACTGGTTATCCACCTCAATTATGCAGCAAATCCTTCAATTCAAAAACCACACTTTACCATCTTTTATTGGAGTTAATAGTGAGAGATTTATTCAGGATGAATAGAGGAGAGTTCAACAAATCATTTGGCATACGCATCATCATCCTAGCTCATTTAACCCACTCCACAGGACTTGCCTCTTATATAATCCCTTTCTTCATGTAATTACATGATAATCTCTGCTAAACTTCATCTAATTTCATAGCATTTCATTTGGCACAGATTAGAGTTAGTGGACCCTTCTTGAGCATTTCACAAAAAGTAATACATCATTTCTCCCCTACCCTACTCTTTTAAATCAAGTACTCCTCAATTCCTAAACTTTAGATGTATTAATGCAGGGCCTACTTTCATTTTAAGCCTAAGCATTTTAGTCATCCTCCAAAAATACTTTTGCCAATTATTTATTCCTAAATAATCGGTGAAATTTTAATTATTTTAATTGTTTTAATTCTATCCCATTGTTAACTGGTTTTTTTGTGTTATTTATTATGCAAAGAAATAGAAGGTGAGAGGTGCTGAAGATTTTTGGGGAGGCCTTAACTATTGCCTACTGGATGGCTCCTTTATTTATTAAGGGCTCACTTTAAACTTTACAATAAATGAAAGAGGCTGAGGGAATGATCCCTTAATTCTCATTCAAAATGACGCAAGAACCAAGTTGGAGCGTCTCTTCTTATTCAAGTCTCTTTTTAGAAGAAGAATGTGATCTAAGGAAGGATGGAGCTAATTCCATTAAAATAATAAATAATTAATTGGACTTAAGGAGAGAAGAAGAATCATGTCAGAGTTCAAAGGCTCAATCCCTTTTCAAGGGACTCTTTTCATTCCAAATAAACGATTTTATTTGGCAAGATCCCTTCACTCCCGCAGACGATATTGTAAAAAAATACTCCAGGTTAGCTCTTTCATCACAATGCCTAATGGCACAAGGCCCTTGGAAACAGGTCAAAGGTTAATTTTGTTTTCATGTGTTTTTTTCAGGGGATCGTGGTTATGATTCTTTTAGTGACAATTGGACTTAATCTTGTGTTCATTCTTGAAACTGGACGAAGACTGAAGCATCAACAACAACATTTAGAACATCATCTTCAAGGTGAGTTTACACTTGAGAGGGTGAAATTTGACCTGAGGGGGGTCAAGGGTCTAGTGAACAACCTTATTATGTTTTAGGGTCAGATGAAGGGGTGAAAGGTGAAAGGCGAATGTCAAGTGGATGGAGTGACAACAGTGTTGAAACTCACTCTTCATCATCATCACGGTCTCTTTCAATTGAAGTTTGGTCCAGTCAATCTAGAGTTGCGGTTACTGTTGATGGAGCCACGGTAAGGCCCCTCTTTGTAAAAACTTATGAAGGGTCTCTTTGATGTGACCTGAAGGGCTCTTACATGGCTATGTTGTCTTACATTTGAAGATACTGGAGGACGGGGAAGGGAGTAAAAACCGAGGTATTCATGTGCTGGTGCTAAATCAAGCGACAGGGAGTGTGATGGCTCAACGGGTTTTTGACACTTATTCCCCTCATGAGGATGAGGCCATGGTCCTTTTTCTTAATATGATTGCTCCAGGAAGACTTATCATATTTGCCATCAAGGTAAACACACCCTTTCCCTATCCCTTCAACACTAAACTCCCTATCTCCCCATCTTAAAGAATAACACGTTGGGTATGCTTTGGGTGCAGGATGAAGGGACATTTCAAATGAAAAGTGGAGCACGTGACCTTCTAAGTGCACTAGGGTCACAAAAGTCAAAGAGTCTGGGATGGCGTGACATGTGGGCGATGGTAACTCATAAAAGTGACGGAATTAAGCCCCTTCATCCAGCTGCCGAGAAATATAGCAAAAGTAGTGAGTTTCATAGTTGGGGTGCTCCTGTCTATCTTAAGGTTCAAGTGCCTCTCCTCTCCCTTCAAGGTACAGTGTAAAAACCTAGCCGTTTTCAAGTATTTTAAGGCTACCAGTCTCATTTTGTAAATGATATTTTTGTCTGTTTTTAGAAATTCAATGCGATTGGCAGAATGAAGAGGAGAATGAAAGACGACGTGAATTTTGTAATCATATTGAAGGATATGGAAGCGTTTGTAGTTGTAATGACCCTGCCCCACTATTTTTTAAAAGGCCCCCCTCTCCCGTAAGTATTTTCAACGTATTTTTAATTTAAGGGCTCCCATTTTTAAGGGCATCGGCTCATTATACTCATTTTTGTATTACTTTGGATTCAGTTACTTGGAAATAAAACGTTGGATGTGCCAGTGGCTGTTATTGCGAGTAATCGACCTCACTATTTATTCCGGTACTAGAGGAAAAGGGCCCCAGATATTTCTTCCCTATTAAGTGCTACTGAGGGGGGAGTATAAATAACGTTTTTCTTTTTGTTTAGAATGTTGAGATCGCTGTTGTCAGCAGAAGGATCTAATCCCTCCATGGTGACAGTATTTATTGACGGCTACTACGAGGAGCCAATGGCCGTAGCTCGTCTTTTTGGTTTACGTGGAATTCAACACACTCCCTTGGGCACTCGCAATTCTCGCATTTCTCAACATTATAAAGCATCCCTTACGGCCACTTTTAATATTTTCCCACGCGCCAAGTACGCCATCATTGTGGAGGAGGATCTGGACGTCTCTCCCGACTTCTTTACGTAAGAGCAGTCCCTTAAGTAGCCCTTTTGCAGAGGGGAACCTCACTTGTTTGGTGATGACGTTAATTTCAGGTATTTTGGACAAACGCTAGGAATTTTGGAACAAGATTCTTCAATTTATTGCATTTCTGGTTGGAATGACCAAGGTTATGAACACACAAGTGCTGATGCTAGTCTTTTGTATAGAGTAGAGACGATGCCAGGACTTGGGTGGCTTCTTAAAAAATCCCTTTATAAACAAGAACTAGAGCCCAAGTGGCCCACCCCTGACAAGGTAACCTCCCCTTGACCCCTTGACCCCTTAAAAGGAAATCACGGCTCACTCCTCTGTCATTCCTTCTTGTTTAGATGTGGGATTGGGACATGTGGATGAGACTGGCTGAGATACGCAGGGGTCGTGAATGCATCATCCCTGACGTCTCTCGCACATATCATTTCGGTGCATCTGGTCTCAACATGAATTCCTATTTTCAAGATGTTTACTTTAAAAAACGTTCTTTCAACACGGCCCCATCCGTCCCTCTCATCTCTTTACAAAGGTAACTACATATAGTGACACCCATTCGCTCCCTTATTTATGAACAACCCTTGACATTTATTGTTGCAGCATGAAGAAGGATAATTACGAGCGCACTATACGCAAATTGATTAGTGAAGCGAATGTTGTGGATCACAGCAAATCTCCTTGTGAAATTAACTTTCTTCCTCAGACAAAGGTAGGGAACGTTCTTGGTATTATTTTTATAATTCCCGCCCCTCCCCCTATAAGGGCTCTTCATACTTTCCTTAAGAAAGGGGTGAAAGAGGCTCCTCTATTAAAATTGGTTTTATTGGAAGCCCTTGACCTAAGAGAACAAGGTAAGGTTGAGTAGCATGTAGACATGTCATCCAATTGATGGAATGACATAGGGCAGACAATCACAACCTCCGCACGGGCTCAAGGATCCTTAAGGATATGGAGTTAAATCCAACCCGGTCCCTACTCTCCTAAGAGACCCTTTATATACAGATATACAAAGCCTTGGCTCCAGACTACCACACACCCGGCCCTTTTCGTTTTACTAAAAAACCTTATTTTTTGGGTTAAACCCAACCAATTTGGGCTTAATAGGTTAAGCCTATTAAATTAAACAGGGTTTTTTGGTTTTTGTGTGGGTTTTTTGGGGATTTTTCAACTAGGGTGATAGAAGTGGACACGATGGGAAGGAAAAGTCTAATACAACTGTGTTTTATTTTCAATGAGAGAAAGGGATTGATATTGAGAGTTGGGTGTTGTGTCTAAGGGCTCAAGCTGCCCTTCTCTCACTCCACACTCGAATATTTGGGGAGAGAAACAATATGAATATCATATGTATCTTAAGATACCCTATGTAGAAGGGACATAAATACCATTATATAAGATGATTATCGTAAAGTAGAGCCTTACAGTCCTGTCCAAAGGGGGGGGGGGTGCAGTTATTTCAAACAATTGCGTTATTCAGTATTTTATGAAATGAAGTTATTTTATATTTTAGGGAGATGTTTACGTCATGTATATTAAAATGGAAGAGCCAAGAGATTTCACCACGTGGTTACAAGTTGCCAAGGTAATTAACTAAATCCAAAATAACTCAAAAATAGAATAACTCTCTAGGGGAAAAGTTTTATGAAAAATAAATTCCAAAAAATTTGTGATTTTTTTTCAGTGTTTTAAAATTTGGGACTTGGATGCTCGAGGTTACCACCACGGACTTTGGAGAATTCATTATAGAGGAAGTCAGCTTTTAATTGTGGGTGTTCCTCAGTCTCCATATTCGTAAGCCATTGTTAAATTCTAATGTATTTGTGAGAAAGGAGCCTTAAGGGACCTATAAATTTAAAATGAAGTTAATTATTATTGGTTATTGCTAGGTCGTACAAGCCCTCAGATGTGACACCGATTTACTTAGAGTCAAGTAGTGGTGGAGGTGGTGCTGGGGGAGGGGAAAACAAGGAGCCCCGTGGCTATTGACCTATGACCTTTACAAAAGAAGGGGATGAGTGGGTGTAAAAGGACTAGGGCTCATCATTGTGATATATTCTTAATTATTGCCATGTTATTTTTAAAATGAGCCATATAGTTCTCATAATAATAACAATATTTCTCAAAATACTTGATCATTTTTAAAGGACTGTGATCCATTTTATGAGTACTAATTTATAAATATAACTTTTAATCTCTCGTCTATTTAACTAGAAGGCTCTCTCTCTTCCGTCTCCTATCTCTTCCCATTCACTACTTCCCAAAAAGTATACGAGATGCACAAAAAAGTGCACTTTTGTTATGTATTTAACTATAGAAGAATCCCAGCCCTGATGATCCTTAAACTCTCCCTTAAAGGGAAAAAAGTGTCATAATGAATTTTTTGGTTAAGGAGAGATCTCAAAGGAAAGTGTGATGAGAGGGAGAAAAAAGGATGTGAGAGAGGACTTTGAATATGAAGGGGTGTTTCCATGGCAACTGGGTCAATTTACACTAGAGTCCCTTTATTTAAGGGACGGGAGAATATTTGAATGGAAATGTAAGTGTGCCATGAAATGATGAGTGGAATGAAACCCTTTGCTTTATTCTCTATAGTGACAAGTAAAATATCTTTATTGTTATTTAAGTTATGTTAAGTAGTAGGAGAATGGAGAAGAAGGGATAAAGGAAATCCATAAATACCTAAAACAAAATAAATTGTTTAAAATTTACTTTATTTATGAACATGCCTTCCAGCTATACTTGTACTCAATGAGGTTGGGGGTGCAAGAGCAAGAACTCTTGGGCCTCTTATTTAGTAGAAGAGTTATAGAGAAAAGGTCGAAGAATCTCGACCTTTATTCCTACATTTAGTTAAGATTTTGAATGCGTGGCTCTGCTTGGTAGTATCGCGTGGGTGTGGCCTCCAAACCTAACATTTTCTAAAAAACTCACTTTATTAACGTCGAATCAACTTATAAGAAACAAAAAAATAAATTGAACAACAATTAATGAATGATAAGTGCTTCAGTAGTTTTGTGTGGTTGGCCCCCTTTGCGTTTTAATCCAATTTGAACATTTTTGGCATCAGGCCGGATTTCAAACCAACCCATTTTGATTGCAAGGCCAAAATGTGTGTTCAAGTCTAATTTTTCTGGAAATATGGGCAAGCGGAAGCAGTACTTTGCCAATCATCTTGTAGTATATCGACTTTCCACAATCGAGATAACACTTGTTATAGGTGTCGAAAGTCTTGCACGAAGTTCTTGTGCAAGTTCGAATGTATGCGTTAATATCATTCTCGCTTAGGCTTGCAGTTCCACTCGCAGGGAAGAAATAGAACTGTCTTGTTCCGTCTTATAGGGTTCGGTTTTTGAAGTGTACAGTGAGATACCACTGATACGCTGTAGTTTGCCTTTTCAAGTCTTGTTTTGGATTAGTGAAAAAAGGTTTGTAGTTGAGATTCGCAGAATCTCTTTCTATTGACCAGGTGCTTAATAGCTTTTCAAGACAATGTATTAATCGTCCAATCGACAATTGCTCATTGAATGTGACATCTGACTTAATGATTTTATTAAAAGTCCTCCAGACTATTATTAGTAGTTGGGAATCCAGGAGTAGTACCTTCATACCAACCGTTACACTTGTCAATGTACTCGGCATAAAAGTAATCATGGAATTCTTCAGCTTGAGTTTTCCATTTTCTGCTCCAGAACAATGATGCTGCATTGAATTGCTCCTCTGATCTAGACAATTGCAAAGACTCTATGCCATTCAGGATTTCTTTGCGGAGAGACAAGAAATTCGTAACTTCAGCTTCCTCAATCAGTGCATTAGCATTAACATCTTATACCTTAATTTGCATTGCATTATTGTGTTTCGGTTAGGTTAACATCCGGCATTTCCTACTATTTCTGCATGCTAGATGAACTTCCTTCTACCATTACTTCAACTTCCCTTTATTCTTCCCTTCATCTTTCTTTATTCTCTTCCATTTGATGAGAAAAGATTCATACAAAATTATTAAAAATCATCTTTTATTTCTTCAAGTTAAATTAAAGAAAGATTTATTTACTTGGGGGGGGGGGGTAATTTTTTCAAAGTAATTATTCAAATAGGGGAAAGGACCGTAAGGGTTTGCCCGGGACATGTTCCCTTTTCACACCCTGTCCCAGCCTCCCGGAAATCTCCCCCTTTCTCGTATAAGGGTCCCTCTCATTAGTTCACCTTTTCAAACCCAAATAATAATAAGAACTAGAAGTTCCGTTCAGGCTAAAGGGTCTTTTATTGTGTTTGTGGGTGCTCCTCATCCCATAACCTATTCCATAAAGTACCTACGTATTCTTGATGCTAATGTTTTAGGAATAGTACAATTATTTCTAACATATTATGAATGAGGCTATTAATATTTCTAATATCCTAGGAATAAGTAAGTATTATAATCTCCTTTCTCTTACTTCTTATGTATCATGCTTTTGGGTATTTAGTACAAGAATCAAGTTTTATTGTGGCAGGGTGGGATAATCTACGCAAAGGGCACCCTCACTTTTTTCAAACACTTTTTAATCCCGACAATATACTAGCCCATAGAGTGAGGGCTATTACCACAGGGCCTTTATAACCTACCCTACGGGGGGGGGGTATTTAAAAGGGAGCTGCTAAAAGTGTCCCAGTTTTTTCATTGGTCACTCTATTATTGAAGGAATTTAAAATGGGGGACTAGGGACTGGGAAGGGGGAGGGGCTACTAAATTCAGGGTTACGGTATTCGTGTGAACTGTGAAAGGGATGAGAATGTATTAGGAGATTTAACCCTGCATTGCCCCTTACACCTTTTCACGTTGCCCCAGCCTTTTCCCCCTTATAATCAACATCATACTTAATACTTTTAAAAACTTTATCCAGTTTTACAATTTTTTTCAGACTATTTGGAGAGTTTTTGAAAACTGTTTGGATGAGTATTATAATGGAAGGTACTAATTTTCCATCGTTTTTATTGTACAGAGAAAGATGATACTTTTGGGTTAAATGCCACAATTAGGCACTTTATCTTCCATTCTACCTGTTCAGTTAAAAGCCATTTTTTAATATTGTTTCATGCTAGAAAGAAGGATGGAGATGTATAAATTAATTCCAACTTTCTTCACCGAATAACAATGAATTGATTTAATTGAGTATTTTAGCTTGTTTAAGGTTGTTTTGGCTGTGGCATTTTAGCTACCCATTTGGTAAGTAAGTAGAGGGAGAGGAGAGATTTTTTCTACTAAAAACCTCATATTTATTCCATTTGGATTAAGATGACTCACTCAATGAGAAAGGATAATCATGAGAGATATTCCTCAACAAAAAACCTGTTTTTATTATTTTTCCTCACAATTTGTGTCCAAATATCGAATTACCGAGTAAAAGACTCAAGGAGCTAAGATAGACAAAAACATGTATTCATAAGGAGCAAATCAAAAAGAAGTTACTTCTTCTTCCCTTTCTTAAAATGTAACTTTTTTTAGATGAGTTTGTCTATTTTAGCTGAGGGTCATAGTTTTGTTCCTCTCAAGATGAGTCCTCATAAGAATCTCTAAAAATGTGCTTGGAATTTATGAACATGTGCTGTATTGACTGTAGATTGCGTCAGTCAGTGTTTCTGCATCTCCACAACATAATTCCACTTCCACATGTAATAATAACTTACTCGCTTTATATTCTCCAGCCAAAAAACAAAATTTATATCTTATTTTTACACAATTATTTGGAAAAGATGGTTCATAACTAATGCACTTGACTTAACTAACCTTTCTCTCACTTTATCAACCTAACGTTCAATTACATAAGTCCAATAAAAATTGAATAGGGATAAAATGTGCGTTGAACTGTCAAAAAGATGGATTTTATGGGAAAGGTGACAGTTGTACTTGGGAAGTAAAGAACCCCTTCAGTTTTTAACCTTCCCTGCATGACAATTGGAAAAGTCTAGAAAGTTGTTGATATTTAACTACACTTCAAGTTCAAAAGTGCTAAATAATTGATTAAACAACTCTAGTAGTTGTGTTAAATTAGTCAAAACCAGCCGATTTTTAATATTTAAAAAAGTATTAAAAAGTATTTAAAAGGTGTGAACACTGAAATGGATTCAAGAAACCCTTCTGAAAAACAGGTTAGTATTTCGGGGGGGGGGGGTCCTTGGTCAAAGGTCCTTGAGGTCCTTGTCCATTTTAATTTCCATCTGAATCATCGTCATGTATGGATGAAAGGGAGTTTCTAAAATTTTCATAGATTTCTAGTTGAATTTGTGGGTGATGGAATAGGTGTGAATAAGGACGTTTTAAAAGGATTTTCTCCTTCTTTTTAACATCCTTTCTTTAATTAGGAATAAGTTTTAAGGGAATTAAGTGGACTTGAGGGTCCATCTACTCTCACCATCCCATTTATTTTAGATTTTAAGCCCCACAAGGTTTTAAAAGGGTCTACACGTTAAGAAGAAAAATATTTTTCTCATTCTTCTGTATTGAATTATTATAATATCATCATCCTTATCATTTTACTTAATTTACTCCAGACATTTTCAAAAATAGGATACTTTTTGAGCCATCTCTTTCCGTTTTTCTGGATGATTTTAATTAATAAAAACAGGGAAAAACAGAGTAAACTTGTCAAGTATTTTAAATCAGCTTGTATTTATTTACATCTGTTGACACGACAACTAGTTTCGGCTTAAAACCATCAACATGTTGAAAGAAACGAGAAGTTTACATTTTTTAGTAACAGTAAAGTATTTTACAGAGGCAAAATGAACAATGAAGGTTTAAGAAACTATTTCATTTTAAATATCTATATGCATTTAAATATTTAAATATAAAAAATAGGATACTTTTTGAGCAAAACACATTTCTTTCCATTTATCTTTATGAAGGATTAAAAAGATGAATAATATTTTTCGAGGCTGGAATGACTGGAAGGTATCTAAAATGGGTCTAGGGAGTGAGCTAAACAATTATTAACAACAAAAGATAAATGACTAGATGAGTTGATCAATTAATTAATGAACATTTTGCTGAAATTTGCAAAGCCTGTCTTCCGGTTCACAAATTTAATTAACATCCATTAGGTGAAAACAGTTAGTACTAAAAATAAGACTAATTTATTTCCTCCCTGTTTATACATAACAATTAAGTATTTACACGTCTTTAAATAATACTAATGGCCGTAGAAACTATTTATGGTAATCATATAAACTTATTGAATAGAAGAATGCGTAAATCTGAGCTTAGCTCATATAAACATGTTGGTCCATCTAATCCAACATTAAAAGCTCAATTTATCCTATGCCGAATTCATCTCAGAAATTTTTGCAACAATAGCAATCTAGATGCTTTATCCTAGCAACTGACAACTGATCCTTTCAATTTCTTTAACATTGGATCACAGACCCTTCCGTTATCGTACACACCAATGGAAATACCATTTTTGTCCATACACACACTTGGGATATGGGATTAGAATAGTTTTTTAACTTGAGTTATCATTAGCTCCTTTATGAAAGTATTGAGTGAGCCCTTGGGTGACCCTGCTAGGCCCAACATCAGTCAAAGTAGATAGAAACAATTTAGTAGAACCAACAGACATCCCCAGTAGAAATATGTGCTAAAATCCTGTTGATAAGAAACATTTTCCACATTTTATTTTCCATAAAAAATAGATTTGATTGACAAAAGGTGGTAAGAAATAGATTTAAGGTTGTAGAAGAACCCCGGTATAAACCTAATAGGCATAAAACATGAACAATCCCAACAATCATTTAATTATTAACTAAATAATGAATAGGAATTTGGTGGCTTTGCCCAGTTCATCATTTTTGGTGGAAGGAATCCACTAATTTCAATATAAATACTCTTTGTCTAGCAATAAGAAGGGAATTAAATAAGGTAGTGGCAAATGAACCATGTTAGGTTTAAGGACTTTAAATCCTTCCCTTAGCTAGAGAGAATGGGAACATTTGAGGTGGGATGGAAAGTGTAAGGAATTCAATGAATTATAAGATGTATTTTGGTTGTTGAGCAGTTGGGTGAGATGGGAGTGACCCCGGACTCTGGAATTGACCTCAGCAAGTTTAACATTGTTGACTTTGTGCTGGAGGGGGAGGAGGAGGATTGTGTGGAGACGCTGCTGGAAACGCTGGACACTTCTCCCATGTGCTGGGATAAACTGAGCACAGCCAGCACCACACCCACTCACACAAATCAAATTAAACCTTGGACCGAAGACTAGTAAGTTCATCCATTGCCTCACCTTCTTCTTATTCTTCTTCCATTAAATGCAAATCTCAACCTTCTTTCATCTTTCAACCCATACCTAACCTAATCATCCCTCAAAAATTATCAAAAATTCTCTCTCACATCTCATCAAAAGTATTAAAAAGCTTCAAAAAAGTCCTTTAAAAATGCTTTCATTATTTCTAGGCAAGGGCACTTTTCCAACTCAACTTCTCATTTAATAATTAGCTAGCTATAGTTAAAAATAAAAAATGTGTTTTTTAATTATTCGTTAAGCTTTGAAAGGGAGAATGGAGGCTAATTAACCTTTAAATAATTGAAAAAGGAAAAAGGCTGAATTCCAAAAACGTTTGCTCCTTATCATTGGATTGGCAAGGAGCCTTGTTTTGTTCTTCTAAATTGTATTGATTAATTTGATATTATGCAGAAAAGAGTAAATTTAATGACAATGTTTTGTTATCTTTTATCTGCTTTCAATTGTGATAATATTGTGCGTGAGAAAGTTCATTTCATCTTTTTGGATCTAGTCATGTGAGAGAGACGACACTTGCTAATCTCTTATTATACAACCTTTGATCTTTGTGCAGAAACATTAAAAACCATTTTTTAGCATTTTTATGGCCTCTTTGTGATATTCTGATGACTATGTGTTTAGAGGGAAATGGCGAGGCTTGTTCATAAATTACTCCGCATCCGCATTTACCATCCAATATTCTATAGACTCTATTTTAAAGTAAAAGAAAGTTGTTGGTAGATGTTTATGAACCTCGTGTTTGTTTGCCATGCTTGGAAGGAGGAGAGGGATGATGGTTTTTTAGTTAAATCATCTCTTATTTCACGTCTCCTTTATTCTTGAGAGATAAGGAAGGAAATGGGTAAACAAAAGTATTAAAAAGTGGCAGATTAGATTAGCTGTCTCCTAATTTACACTTAATCCAGTCTATCCTCATGGGCTGCTCAAAAACTATGCCACACCATTCAAACTTTTATCTCCTTCCACTCTCTCTTATCTTGTTTAAACGCATTTGAGAACTTTGATCATTCAGCATCAAAATGTTTATTCAAAATATTTATTCCTTTTCCACACGCCATCAAATAATTATACATTTATTCAAAACCATTAGGCATTCCTATTCAACATTATCAACATTATGTTTACTCTGGAGCTATAGGCTGTATTTTGGGCTTCCTTCATAAATTATTCTACTTAAACTCATAGCTATTTGTCAAGCCAAGGCCCAAGGACGCACTTTAAATCCATTTACCTAATCCTTTACCCACTTATAATCCCTTTTTTAAGGTTAAGCAAGGCCTAGTTTTTCCATTTCTAATGATATGGATGAGATAGGGGGGTTAGGCTAGGTTAGGCTAGGTTAGGATACACATACCATAGATAAGCCAACAAGTGGCAGCTGAATTAATTAGCAAAAAATAAATGTGTGATAATTGAGTGTTAAAATGTACACTACTAGATGATTAACTTGATTAACATTTAATAATCCAAATATGGGATAAAAAGATAAAGAATTAAAATTGTATGTGTTATGTCTCAAATAATGTAGGTTATTGAGTCTGAAAATGGATAGAAATGATTTTTTCCTAGATTTTGAAATATTTCATCCAATTTTGATAAGAATAATATGGAAAAAGGGGTAAAAGATGGTTGGCATAGTTGAATGAATAATAGGAGAGGTCAAAGGTGAGGTTGAGGTGAGTGTTGTTGAGTAAGGTTAGGTTGAGATGAGAGGGAGGCGTGCGTGACCTTGACCTGCCACTCAGTTGGCTCCTCATTCATAGTGGAAGGAGATAGCGTGGATGGGATTTAGTTTAACTATTTAGCCATTTAACTTCACCGCATCTCTCATCTCTCTCCAATCGAGTCAACTGTAAAAAAGGCTATAATTATGCCAAATGCTTAATGCCTTAATACATGCTTAATACTTTATGCTAAACTCGTCTCTTCTCATAACTTGTTCGGTTGTGATCAATTCAGTTTATTCTGCTCCCTTCTTCTTCTGGTTCTTCTACACCCAAACAATTCACAAATCCTGTTCACTCTCACATTTAATTAGCCAATTAACATTTCCTAACACCATTCAAGAGGATTGATGAGTATGAGATGGGATAGGAGAGAGGAAGGGATTTCCATTCCTTTCCTCCTCGTTTAGTGTCACATTTGTTTATGAAGAGCCCTTGAGGAGAGAAAGATGCGAGTTTGTGGGATGGGATTCACTAAAGCTAAGAATAGATGATAAACTAAATGCGAGCTTTCCCAACCCAATGTTTTTAGTCATCAAAATGCATCCAAACCTCAGCCTCATGTCCTCTTAATCTTTAGAGTGAAGGAGACCAAAGGAAATCAATCTTAACCATTTTAACTTTATATCATTTGACCTCTCAACCCTCACCTTCAACTGTCAAACTTGGTAGTTAGGATACCTGAGCCCTTACCTTCTTGTGAAGAAAAGGAGTGAGTGCAAGGAAAGGGGCCCTAATAAGAGGTGTCAAGGGCTCATCCCCCTACAAATAATCGAGTGGTGCACCCACGTGGGTGAGTGCATGTGCTCAGTGCAGAATTAAGGGGTGTTTGGATTTAAGGGGTGTGGCAGTGGGGTGGCCGCATGGAGGCTTGTTTTCACACCTTGTCTCTTAATGTTGGAGGGGGCTCAAGTAGTGCATCTGCCCCAGGGACTCAACCCCCTCATCCTCCGAATCATTTAAATAGGGGCAGTGGGTGTGGTGGCTTGTATGCCTCTTCTGCTCAACAATTAGGAGAAGGGGGTGGGGCTAGGGGTGGGTGGGGGGATCCAACCACTCCCACGCCTCATCAACAGGGATATTTACATTTAACACCTCAATCTAATAATCAGCTATTTATTCCTATTTCATCCACAACTCAAACCACGTACGTCTCTCTTCTCTTTCATACATATTTTAAATCAAATATAAAGTATGTTAGAGGTTTATTTCCCTCCTATTTATTGAATTAACACACAGTTTATGATTCACCCTTTAATCAATTATAAGCCGTTACCTTTCCATTAACACTTTTCCATTAGGCTATAGTAAGTTGTGGCTTTCCCTTTCTTTCCTTCATGCTTTCTCTTTCAGCTCCATTCCCCTAAAATTTGATTTATGACCCCTACCGGAACATTGCCTCCATCTCCTATCCTTTCAATATTGAGTGGCATTATCTGACCATGTTAAACGGGCTGCAATAATTACTTTGACAGAATTAGCCCCGTGGGGTTCTAAACTGAGATTTACGCTAATAGGTTTAAACGTTTTTTTATTTATTTGAACATTGTGTAATTGAACATGAGAAGAGAATTCAAAGGGCTGCATCATTGATTGGGATGAAATTGTCAAGATTTTAGGGACGTGTTCCAATAATGGCTTCTTTATTGGTTTGAAATATTCGCCCCTTGTGGCTAAATCTTTAAAAGAGGGGGGCTAACCTACCTTAACCTACCTTGACCTAACCCTGGAGAGCTTCAAATTTTGGGTTATAATTTATTAGATGGATTTCTCTTCTAGAGAGATTTAAAATGGTGATAAATGATGAGAAAGAGTTGAGGGGTTAATTAAATGAATACATGAGGGTGTTGTTTTTTGTTGATATTAGTGTTTCGCCGAGCAGGGGCGGGAGAAGTCAACCAGCCCTTCGAACCCTTTCAAAGCAAGAGCTGCAGCGTCGTAAGGCCCTTGAGGATTCCCGACGTGAAAAAGAGCTTGAAAGGAAAAGCCAGGATGTGCGAAGTATCGAGCAATCAAGGCCCGTGGACCTTCCTCCTTTTTCAACTCCACCAGACGTTCAACTGCTACCTAAAGATGTCTTGCAAGTAAGATTAACCTCTGAACTTAGCCTAACCTCCCCATTTAAACTCAATTAAAGTCAATCAACTAATTTCAGTGTGGAAAATTACCACTATTTAACCCCAAATAAACTCATCATTAAGGCTTTTTCCATCATTAAGGCTATTTATTATTTGGATATATAAAGGGCTCATTCCCTGGCTCCACACCTCACTTTTCTCTCACCCATACAGTTTCTCTCTAGTTGAGTGAGTTTTATTAGCTTTGAAATTTTTCCACACGTGATTTATGAATAAAGTGAGAGCCCACTACCCTAACAAAACTATTAAAAGTATAATAATAAATGTAATTGTATTTGTGTGTAGGTTGCAACGCGGCTGGAAAACCCCACTCGCTATCACATTGAGCAATGCGTACGAAATAACATTGCTCGATACGCCCAAGAAAACATCGGTGGGGGTGGTCAAGGGGGAGGATCTGTTCCCCACACGCTGGGAACTCATCATCAACCCATTCATCTTAATCTAGAAGGAGGAGGGGGAGGGAGAGTGGGTGGAGGTCTGGGAGGGGGTGTCGGCTCAGCTCCTCCCACTATATTTCGATCTGCAGCCACGCCCTTAAGTCCCTTGGGATTGGCTGATTCGGGAGTACCGCCTTCTCCAGGGCCTACCATAAGTTCCGTTGCCACCAGCATCACAAGTGGATGTTCAGATACTTTCGAGCCCTTTGCTACCATCGACAATCCCGAAATCGTAGGTTCTCCAACATTTTTCTCCCTTAAAGGGGAATCCCAAAGATTTTGAAGGGCTCTTTATGTATGGGTGTGTTTGGGTTTCAGAGTACGATCTCACTGTCGGAAATCAATGAGATAATCTCAGCAGGGGATGGAGAGGCCCTTTTTTCAACCTACACAACCAATAATGAACATTACAAGGAAGGAACCAGTGGGGGAGGTTTCGATGACTTTCAAAGTGTGGGAGGAGTCGGAAGTGTTTCTTTGGATTCCCCCAGAACCCCTTCTTCCGACGATCCTGTCAAAGCTGTCAAAGATCGACAAAAGAAAGACAATCACAACAAAAGTAAGCAGGTGGAAGTTTATGAAAAGAGACGGAATTATTTAAAAAGAGTTGAATAATTTGAATAATTTGTTGTAGTTGAACGAAGGAGGCGATTCCACATCAACGATATGATCTCAATTCAAGGGCAACTTCTTCCCAAACCGAATGAGGCGTAAGCTATCACCTTTGACCTTTCCTTTATTCAGTCCATTCAAGCATGTCACATGTAGCATTTATTTCCTATTTGTTTTTCTGCAGCCATTTTGACAAATTTGGGGACATCAAGCAAAATAAGGGGGCCATTTTACAGGCTAGTGTGGAGTATACGAAAATGCTGAAAGACGAAAACGAGAGTCTAAGGGACCGAGAGGCCAAAGTTCAGCTGAAATTGCAACAAATGGAGCAGGATAGTAAAAAATACTTACTGCGAATTCAGGTACCCTTAAATAATAAGTATTTTTTTCCTCTTCGTCTGCATCTTTATTTTAATATAGGGTTTTTGGATTTGTTAGGAATTAGAGGAACTTTGTAGAAGAAGTGGTGTTTCTTTGGCCCAGGACTCATTGACTTGGAAACCACAGCCGGACAGACTGAACAGTCTCATAAACGGACCCCTTATCATCAAAGAAGTAACTTTTACTCTTTTTTAGCCAACATTTTACCACCAACCTAAAATATAGGAAAGCAATGAGGGATAAACTCAGCATTTTTATCTCCACTAAACGATGAGATCATTGTTTTTTGGTCCCTTTAAAATGTCACATAGTTTCTTAATTGTTGGAGGAATAATGACATTTCCACTGCACCCTTCTTCAGAGTGAATGTTTAAATTTTTAAAAATGTAGCCGACGTTTCCTTCTATTCTCCTTCTTCAAGGCTCATCCATTTCTAACCTCTAAGTTAAGGGTAAATATGAGCCAATTGTACGGAGGTCTCGTACCTTATGCACATAAAAACCCATGTTAATAACCAAAAAACTTGCTACTGGCTTGGAGCCGCACTTCTTCTTCATAATCTTCCTTATTATCACAATACCAATTGAGGAATCAATCCCTCAAAATGTACCCTTATCTCAGTGTGAAAATGAGTCCTTTTCTCCTAGGTTATCCTTTTCACTCCTTTTCTCCAAGGCCGACACAGTTGCATTTATTTGATGTCCTTCCAAGGCCCCCCATTACACCATCGCTTTATAAATTTAAACTTTTCTAAACCCTTAGTGAGTCAAATCATATGAAGTGGTCAAAATCAAAACGGGTCATATTTTAGATTTCGCTTAAAATTTCACAAAACGTTCTATGTTGTATGTCTAGCAACCCTGT
>JAQGBU010000280.1:0-39350 GCA_034698605.1 Isotoma decorata
CTATCCCGCTGGATGTCTCATTTTTACTATGAGTTTTGCTTTTCGTTTACAAAACACATTGCATTAGTACCCTTTGGTTGCCTCGCATTTGAATGTCGTCGTTTTGAGGTGTTTGAGTGTGTGCATTTAAGTTGTGATTTCTCCCCTCTCTCCCGCTACAAAAATGGCCAACTCCACTCAGCATGGATAGGTATGGGGATGGGGTTGATGCGGGAGAGGATGGAGGCCATCTCTCCTCTTCAACATAGAAGGGATAAGGTGAACTATGTGGATGCTATCTCACTTATTATTATTATTGTGAAGAGACAACAATTGTGAACGCTCTCTCTCAGCTATAGACTCTTATTGAGTGTCAATTAACAAGAAAACCACACCGTGTGCTCCGAACCTAACCAAACACTCGCAAATATTTATTCAGAGTCAAGGTCATAGGTCAGGTCAAACTGGCCAACATTCATTCCCCAGAAAGGAGAGAGGGTCTAGGAGGCTCAGGGAAGATGCCTCCCTTAAAACACTTATCACAAAATGTGCTAAAACCTTAAAAGTGGCAGCCCCTTAAATGCAGTGTTTTTAAAAAAAGTGTAAAAATCGTGTGGTAGTTTTGTAGCTGGGTTGGGTTTTTCGGTGGTCAGGGTGGAGTCCCCGGAGGTTTGTAGTGCGGCACTCCCCCATCCCCCGCCGCCACCCCCCTCCCCTCAACAAGGACAAAGTGGTCCCTCCCTTAGAACACGGCATTGTGGGAATCAACCACCACCAACCACCCCTTCCACTAGACTTCGTTTCTCCATTCAAAATAAGGGGAGGGGGGAGGAGGAAGAGAGCCTTGGAAGAAGGTCACGAAGACGCACTTTTAGTTCAACCACACCCACGTCCACACCCTCTCCTACCAACCAACTGAAGAAAAAGAGAAAAATGCTAGAGTCAAGGGGACATAGTAGTAGTAACTGGTCATCTCCTCATCCTCCTCCTGCTCCAGGTATTCATTATTATTACATTTTCCTATTATATTTGATATTGGGTGGCCTTAAGGGTTAGATGTGATGATGATGTAAATTGTTTTAGGTGAGGGAGGAGGGGTTCGTCGTAAGAAAAAGTTGGTTAGCAGCGGAGGTCAAAAATGGTTTAAAGGGTCCCCTCGTAAGAACGCGGGTCGAAGTGCAGGTCATTTACTCCAATCAGCTGTATTAGGTGCTGGGGGAGGAGGAGGAAGCGAAATGAACCCTCCTCCCACTCTTCCACCCCTTCTAGTTCAATTCTCGCTGGCGGGAGACAAAGATTGTACCCTTTCTGTCTTTGACACAATTGAGCTCACGTGCAAGGTCAGCTTATACCTATTTTGTCCTTAAGAGTGTGTGAAAGGGAAGAAAGGGACTAACCAGTCCCATTAACCCTGCTTAATTTTTCTAATTTTTCAGAATGAAGGTTGGCATTCTTGTGAGTCTATAATAAGGGATCCTCTTGAAAGCCCTCAAAAGAATAATGTGAGTAGTAGTTGTAGCAGCAGCGGCGGCCCCAGTCGCCTCACCTCCAGTATTAAAAAACGAATGCGAGGGGTAAGTGAAGAGGGGGAGGTAACCCAACCTGATCAAGTGCGGAGATGTAAGCTATTTCCTGCTCCTCCCCCTCAAAGTGGGAGTGGTCTCCCCTCTGACGGGGGTGAAGAAGTGAAAGAACGACCCCTCCCTCAACCCTTATTTCGTGTGATAGATAATTATGAATTAAGAGACTATGGTAAACTACCCAACGCGTACATACGGTGGATAGGAGGAACTGTGGAAGAACGAGGAGGGGAGGAGGAGGAGGAGGAGGAAGAGGAACTAGTTGAATATGACGTGGATGAAGAGGACTCAGCCTGGCTTAATTTATTCAATAGTGGAGGTCAAAGTGCCTGCACAGGAGGTCGAGCTAAGCGAGAGCAAGTGACCCTAAGCGTCATGGAAGTATTAATGGATAGACTTGAGAAGGAGAGTTATTTACAAATGGAGAGTAGCGGAGTGGATGCACGACCCGTCATTGATGACGATGCCGTCTGTTGCATTTGCATGGATGGAGAGTGTCAAAATAGCAATGCAATATTATTTTGTGACATGTGTAACTTGGCAGTGCATCAGGAGTGCTATGGAGTCCCTTATATTCCTGAGGGTCAGTGGTTGTGCCGACGCTGTCTTCAGAGTCCCTCAAGAGCCGTGGATTGTGTTCTTTGTCCAAATAAAGGCGGTGCTTTCAAACAAACGGATGATGGAAGATGGGCACATGTCGTGTGTGCCATTTGGATACCTGAAGTTTGCTTTGCTAATACTGTGAGTTGGACCCGGCCCTGCCCTTTCACCTTCACCCTCTATCATATCATGTACTAGGTTAGGAATAATAATAATAATTTGTGGTATTGTGTCAGGTATTCTTGGAACCTGTGGACAGCGTGAATAATATCCCCGCGGCTAGATGGAAATTATGTTGTTTCATTTGCAAGTACAAAGGTCGGGGAGCGTGCATTCAGTGTCAAAAGTCAAATTGTTACACAGCCTTCCATGTGACATGTGCCCAACATGCGGGTCTCTGCATGAAAATGGAAACAGTTCGGATTGGATCAAGTGTGACGGTTAGGAAAACAGCTTACTGTGACAACCACGCCCCTCCAGACTTCATTCGAGTGAGTTTACTCCACTTTTCTTCCACTTGATTCGCTATAGAGAGCCTAATCATAATGGGTGTGGCATTTCATTTAATTTTCAGAGTCGAGAAATGGGGTCACCCACAGTTCGTCAAAAACTGAAAGCATGTCGCAAAATGCTTGCTGAGAAACGAAGTGCCATTCCAATGGTTTCCATCCCAACAATAGCACCCGAGCGACTTGTTCAAATTTCAAGTTCAGTCAATTTTCCTCGAAAGAACGCGTTCATCAAGCGACTTCTTTCTTACTGGAAATTAAAGAGAATCAAAAGAAATGGTGTTCCGTTGCTGAGGAGACTTCAAGCTGCCAGCAATCATCCTCCCACACCGCATCATTCCTCTTTACTTCCTCTCCTGAATCCTCGTCAAGTAATGTCTGGTTGCTTCCCTGGAAGGATGTCTTCCTTCCCCGTGGGTGTGGCTACTAATGGCTATAATCGCTCTTGTTTGGTTTTGCAGGAAGGGAACTGGGCTGAAGAGTACAAGCGTATTATGAAGTTACGACAAAGTCTGGAGAGAGCTCGTCTTCTCTGTGAATTGACTCGAAAGCGTGAGAAATTGAAACGAGAGTTAATCCACGTGGAAGAGAAATGGTGGAGGATGGAGAACCTCCCCCTTCATCAGCTTCTGTTGGCAGTGGTGGATGAAGTCAGTTTGAGAGATACTCAGGGGATATTTGCTGAGCCCGTGGATGCTGAACAAGTTCCAGACTACTACCAAGTCATTCATAATCCAATTGATTTATCAAAAATCAAAGAGAACATCCACTCTTTTCATTATCCTAACGTTAAAGCCCTTCAATCAGACTTTCAACTCATGATTGACAACTGTCTTCTTTACAATTCAAAAGAAACGGTAACCTTAGAAGATGCCTCCTTTGAACTCTTTCCTTCCTCTCTCAATCATAATTCATGTCTTGTGGTTTTTAGGTTTTCTATAAAGCAGGCCTTCGTCTCAAAGAAGCTGGAAAAATGATATTCCGTGAGGCAGAACGAGCGGAGAAGCAAGGAGGATATGACTTTCAAAGTGGACTTCACCTGCATGATTGGGTAGCTCCTCCCACAAGACCTTCTCCATCTAGAGCCCCACCCACTGAGTCTCCGACAAGAGGAAAAGACGAAATGATTTGTAGAGAGGTGGAAGATTATTTATCCTCCCCCACTCGAACCTCCCTCCCTCTTACTCAACAAATTCTAAAACTTCAAGAATTACAGGAGAAAGTGCTAGGAGTGAAGCATGCCCTCTCCAAGAAGAAAAAGTTTAATAGAATTAAAAATGAGTTGAGAAAAGTGCGTCGTTTGGCAAGTTGGAGTGAAAATGGTTCACCTCCTCCCCCCTCCCTCCAGTTTTATCCACCTCCATCAAGTGGAGAGGAGAGGAAGAAGAAAAAGAGACTGGAAGAGGGGAGGAACCAACTGGGTGCAGAGGTCAAAGGAAGAGAGAGGGAAAGGCGAGGGGGAGGCAGTGAACGAGTCCTACGTCAATCCAAGGGAGAGCAAAGGGCTGGTGAAGCAAGAGGTTTAAGAATAGGAGGGGGAGTGGAAGGAGGCAGTGTCATTGTAAGTGGGAGGAGGAGGTCAACTCGTGTAGCAAGTGTTTCTCCCACAAGTAAAGCACGTGCTACTCGAAGTGCTCATCCAGCCAGTGAAGAGAGTGCAACTAGTATTTCCACGCCCAGCGCTAAATTACCCAGTGGAGGAAATAGAACTAAAGGGAAAGGGGGGGATGAGGGGAGTGGGCGTGGTTCAATGTCTCTTAGAAGGAAATCTAGTTATCCCCATAGTAATAATAATAATAATAATAATAATGGTGAAAGGGATGAGAGGAAGCCTGGAGCGAAACCCCCTCAACAATCACCCATAATCTCAAACGGAGTGAAATCTCCCCTTCGTTCTTCTCGTGACTCCTCCCACTCTCCTACGGCAGCCCTCCGAGGACGAGCCGCAACCTTCTTTGTTACAGCCATGAAAAGGCAGGTTGCTAGAGCTCCTCACCATCAACCAGCCAACCAAGTCAAAGATAGTTTCACGGTTTATCGAGAGACAGAAATGACTTCGGAGGTTGACTCGGACACTGAGCCTCCTAATCCATCTGCCCTCAACAATGAGGAATTACTTAGTGAAGGGGAGAATGAGGAGGAAGAGGAGAAGGAGGGAGAGGAGGAACAGCCACCTCCCTCCCTTCATTCAGAAGAGGAAGAAGGAGAGGAGGAAGAGGAGGAGGAGGAAGAAGAAGAGGAAGAGGAAGATGAGGAGGAAGAGGAGGAAGAAGAAGCCTCATCCTCCTCTAATGAAGAAGAGGAAGAATCTCCTTTGTCTTCCTCTCCCTCGCCACCTCGCTCTCTTCGTTCTCTCCCAACAAGAAGAATCCCCTCAAAAATAAATATAGAGGAGGAAGAGGAAGAGGAAGTGTTTGAAGGAGATTCAAACAATGCTATTCCCTCACCCTCCTCTTCTTCCAAAGATAGTCATAGCGAGGAAGAGGAGGTGGGGGAAGAGAGTGATGCAGCAAGTGGTCACACCTCCTCCACTGTCTCCTCCCATAAACCCCGTCCTTTACCAACTTTTAACAATGGTAAAGACTCAGAGGAGGAAGATGAGGAGGAGGAGGCGGTGGAGGTGGAGGAAGAGGAAGAGGTGGATGTGGAAGAGGAAGAAGAAGAACGTCCAGGTAGTTGGAATGATGAAGAAGACGAGGAAGAGGAGAGGGATGATGATGATGAGGATGATGAGGAGGATCAACTTGAAAATGAAGATGATTTAGACGAGAGTGGCGACGAAAGGTTAAAACCTCTTCATTTGGTATGGGTTAAAGGGATGGATGGGGCCTGGTCCCCTGCCCTTATAATTGACCCTCAAATGAGTCCAAATTTTACTCAGAATGGAGTGACGATTCCCTCTCCTCCTCCTCACATTCTACGGACAAAGCCAGCATTACGAAGAAGCCGACCAGACTCTCTTTTCCTTGTGCTTTTATTTGACAAGGAGAGCACGTGGTAAGGTTCATCTATAGCTAATGTCAAGTGGGTGTGGTTTTAATGTGCATGTATGGTGTTGTTTTAAGGGCATGGGTGTGGGAGCGGGACTTGGAGCCCCTTGGCGTCTACCCTAAACTAGATAAACAAAGACTAGACCAAAGTGATCAAAAGAAATGGGTGCGTAAGGCTTATGAAAAAGCCATTCTTCATAGACAAAGTGTGAGTGGAGGGGCCACTCGATATTCATCCTCTCCCAACATTATTTAGTTATTTAATTTAAAGTGTTTTTTATCATTTCATTTAACCTACCCTTGTGTAGCTTATTCCCAGTACATTTAAGATTTTATAAATAATTTTTAAGAATTTTTAAGACGTAATTATAAGAAATATCATATTGATCATGGTAAACAAAGTTTCTCTAATAATAAACCTAATCTATGCATATGTCCCATCAATGTACAAATTACAAAGCAATTTTACAAGAAAATAAGATTAATGAATAATAGATTATTATTCAAGCCTAATAAATGAGCCTCTTCTTGTTCCCTTCATTAACTCACAAGTATGCATTCATAGAGGACGTGTGTACAAGTGCATTCCAGCCTCACCAGTTTTCATGAAATATTTTATGCGTTTAAAAAGTAGACAAGTGAATTGTGTAGAAATAATTTATTCTATATTTATTATTACTCTGATAGTCTAGTGGATGTTAGATGTAGGTTTAGTCATCCATGTGGGTGTGGTTGAGAAGGACTTTCTCTGAATCTCCTGCCTGTAGATCCGTGATGATTTTCTACATTTTAAAATATTCAATTAAATTTGACTTGTGATAGATATTATTATTATTTATATATTTGTACGTACCCCAAAGAGTTCTCTTCTTCTGGCCTCCCTTTTTCTATTGATGAAGAAAGTGCAGAGGGTGACGGAAGTGAGGGAAGTTACAAGACAAATGAGCATGAACAAAGGGACCAACAATTCACCTTCAACCCCCTAAAAATAAGTAGAAGGGGTCTTCAATGAGAAGCACAAATATTTTACCCTTAGCCTCCACCGCTACTTACCGTCATTCTCTCCATAAATTGTTCGCTTTTTCTTACAAAAGAAAGAAGATTTTGTTTGAGGTTTAATTGTTGTTCAACAGTCAAGTTAAGACTAGATAAAGTGTGGTTGTCCATAAGAATGGAGATGGTTTCATTGAGGCTACTTATAGTCTCATTTGGGGGTGATTTCTCCGTTGAGGTAGGAGGAGTAGTAGAAGTACTCCAAGGGCCCCCATCACCCCTTTCACCACTCATTTTCTCATCCTTCTCATACTCCTCAAAGAAATGAAACCTTGACCTTGCGGTGAAGAAGAATGTGAAGGCGAGGGTGAGGGAGACGAGAATGAGGAGACTCAACAAAGTAGCCAAAATGCAGGATCCTCCTCCAGACTGAAATCAGAGAGACTCTTTACATCTGTCTAGATTCATTGAGGAATTTGTTGAGGATTACCTTGGTTCTAGTCCTGAGTGCGTTTGATGGGTGGGGATGATCCTCCTCTTCTTGACCAAGGACTCGATAATGTGCACTTGAAGGCATCTCTCAGATATTTTATACGCTTTTTGAAGGGAAACTATTGGTGTGGAAGGAAACCTATTTCATTACTTGTTCTTGGATGAATATGAGGGTGCAAGTGTAGAGTGGTGGAAGGTGACCACTTGCCAATTTACCATTTACATATTAATATCATATGTGTACATCATTATGATAATATATAGCTCAGCTACAGTTCATCCCATTCCTCATCAATCCATTCTAATATGAAGCGTCTCTTTAATCTCATCACCTCCAACCTCCTTACTTGACTCTTCTTCTCATAGATTCTTTACTGTTTTGAACTTCAAAGCTGCCGATATCCTAATTAATGGTGAGACTGAAGGGCCAGCAGCGGAGGTTCTAAAAGTGTCTACAAAATATTCCCCATTCCTTTATAAGGTGGCAGAGAAGAGACTCTCATGTCCTCTTAATTAGCTCATCATCAGGTTCTGTTATATTGGGAGTTTGCTGTAGAAAGTGTGTGGCCTGTGGACACAGATGTGAACAAAGTCTGCACATTTATTTCATCTCTCCAATCACCTATTATTTTCATCAGCATCACCTTAGCTTAGAATATTCATCCGGATAATAAGCTAAAACTTTGTACATCTATCTGTTGAATGTGAGGAGGGGTGATGAGACCACACCCACAGCCATTAGCTTCCCTTTATCATCACACAGCTCATCCTTGTTCAAAAAATAATAGAACGCGTGTGGTTTAGGGCAGTATAAAATATGTATTTAATAAATGCTGTGGCTTTTATCTATCATTAGACATTTTTAGGTTAAACCAACAACAAGTCATAGGATTTTACATCATTTTACACAATATTTGGTATATTAAGGGCCCGACCCCTTACCCCTATCAACTTAGACTCTCATTATAAATATTAGCAGATCACTCTACACTTGCTTCTTATTTTTAGACAGAATATTTGAGGTGAGTGAAGGTGCAGAGAAATGCACTCTATCTATCTTTAGTTTTCCATCATCTCTTTAAAAATGAATACCCTTTATAGATTAAATACTCGGGATGATGAGGAATTTCCAACCACCATCATTCAACAATTAACTTAGTGTATACAGATAAATTAGCAAGTTTTAAAACAATTAAAATATATTTATACATTTATGAACTAGAATGTTACACGGTAATTAAAGGGACATGATCCTCAACTCCTCTCCCTCCTCAGCCACGCCCACATATTTTAAAATAAAACAAAGGTCACACAAATCCTAGGTGAACCACCAACTATAACCCCATTAAATCACTCACTCTAATTGACTCGACTAAATATTGTGAGGTATTCTGCTATGATGACTATTCAAAGCATTCTCCTTCACTTGTTAGCAAATTAAAAATAATTAAAATAAATTGATAAATATTCCCCTTTCCTCTCTTATTAGCTAAATAAAGGGTATATATTGGAAAGGGGGAGTGCCCTTGAGAAATAAGGTCCATGTTAATTACAGAGAAAGAAGGGATTTTAATGTCCTCGACAAGAAATGTAAAAGTATTTCACCCTTTTTAAACTCCTTCTAATCATTAATATTTGAGCATCTTCATCATTAAAACACTTTCTCTTGAGTAACACAAGAAAAAAAAGATCAATTTTTGTGCACACAGGAAATCGTGAGATACAATTTATGCACTTTACCTATTTATAGTTTGTAAGAACAGAAGGGATTGGACCAAATGTCCAGAAAAATGAAAAGATGCTGGAGACTGGAGAGAGAGAGAGAAGGAGGCCTTTCCCTTAACCAGCCCTTCCTCTCCAGAGTTCCCTTCTAAGGTTAGGTTAGGGTCCCTTCAATCCACAATTTCCCCTTTTCTAGCGACCCCTCTCCCTTTTTCTGACTCAGTGAATGAGGTTTTACATGAAAGAGTTTGGGATGCAGCCTAATATTATCTTTCATTTCCTCCTCACTCTTTTTTTGAAGGGACACGTGCCCTAAATATATCTCCTCCTCCCTCTTAAGGACCTCCCCCCCCACACACACGCTCAATCCTTATCTAGAAACCAGGGGCAGCATTTAGTAGAAGGAGAGGAGTTCCTTTAACCTAAAATCACACCTTAAACATTTATAAATATTTAAATGGAGAACCCTCCTTGGTACACACAAAAATTTAATTTCCCTTAAAAAGTTGGAAGGGCCTCCTAGTGTGAGGCTCCTTTATAAATCATGTGACTCTTTTTGTGATGATAATTATAGATGCTTTACATAGTTTTGTTAGTAGTCTTATTTAGTCCATTGACAAGAATGTTCTCTCTCGGGTGAATAACAAGGCCTACATTCCTCTAGTCATATAATAAATAGTCTATAAGGGGAGAGGATAAAAAGGGGTGTGGTTAGAATACATTAGCTATTCGCGTTGAGAGGGTGGAGTAGATAGCTCGTAGCATGTGAATATGGACAAGGGTTGAAAGGATAAAGAAGGCATGAATGATGAGAACGCGTGTCAAGTCTTGATCTACTCTCCTTTCCCTCCTATTATCCTCCTCCCCCTCCTCCTCCTCCTCCCCTCCGTCTCCCTCCCTTGAGGGTGGATGTTGGACACACCCACTTCCTTCTCCTATACTACTTGCGGAGGATACGATGATATCCCCTGTGAGCACAATATCTGACTGGAGAGTAGGGACGACTTGTGGCCACACCCCACTTGAGTAGTAGTTGGCCAACATTTGATCCTTTTCCAAGTACCTTGCGTAAAGCCATCCCTGGAGCTCCTTTTTCTCCCGCGGCACCTTAAAACATGCACACAACAAATGAGCTCCGGCTTTCAAAGGGACACTTAAGGGACTCTTACTTACATGTTGAATGGGAAAGATGCGATAGTGAAAGTGAACATCGCAAGGAGGAACGAATCCCGTGATGACTGCAAATAAATCCAATGGTCTTCCATTTGGATAAGCTATCGTCATGTCAACCACCCATTTTAAATCACTTTTATCTAAAAGAACATGTCCTTATTAGATTCCATGTTATTCGAGTGAGGATAGGAGGATAATGCCTACAGATAAATACCATTTTTATGTATGTGGTTTATTGAGGGGGATGAAGGGCCAATTGTGTCCACAATTGCTTGAATGGCTCCCATTCTAGGCAGCGTCACATTCACTAGGTCAGGTAATCCTTGCTTACGAGCATACCTTAAAACCACACCCCCAATGATAAACTACGGGACATGATACGGGCTGATTAATTCCTATTCTTACTCTTCTTATTTACCTGTTTGAAGTTTCTCGTCGTTTTCTAAGAAATCCTCCCTCGGGGAAAAGAACAATCCATTTTCTTTTTCGAGGAACATAACTGTCATTTAAATAAGTTACCAAGTCCAAGATACTGGCTTCTCTTTTTTCTCGTCCCTGAATAATAAAATGTGAAAATGCTAGAGGTTAGGTTAGGGGTCAAGTTAGAGATAAGGGGTTAAGTTAGCCTTAGGGCATTTACAGCGTAGATGAAAAAGTCCCCATGAAGAACAGAGACAATTCCAAAATTGGTGTACTTGAACACGGCGTCCATAATCCAATTTAAATGTTGAAGAAGTTGAGGTCGCGTTGAAAAGGCAGCCATTAGAAGAGGAACATCTGAAGTCGACTGATGATTGACGAGGACAAGGGTCTCTTCCCCTGTAATCCCATCTATTGAATCTCCAGTCTCCACAACTAGATAAATGAAGGGCTCATGAAGGGGACTCAATGAACTAATTAAAACAAGTATGAATGAGGGAGGGAGAAGACTGTTAGTTACTGTTGTAGTTGGCAGAGTGACTCCAGTAGGCCACCATTGTAAGGAGCCAGTAGAAAAGTTGTCCTTCAATGGCCCAGTAGTAAGAGGGTCCAAGGAGAAGAAGGGGTTGCAGCATCACACACCATAATACGTACGTTGGAATGCAATAAATATTATTTAGAATTACCAGCACACTTCGCGTCACCCACTTGACCAATGAACCGAATCTGGAAACAACCACACCCACATTTAGAGGCATGTCGAGTACTCAAGTCCCTTAAGTCCCTTCTCCCTCACTTACTGTTTTAGAAGACTCATGACTGGCTCTCTGAACCCACCAACTAGAATTAAAGTGCTCCACTAGTAATTCTCCATTCCCAATCTCTGGCAATCTCCTTCCTGCGTAAATAACCAAAGGACAAAAAGTATAAGAATGAGTTTGAGTGGGTGTGGCAACCATTCAATCTCTCCATTCATATCATCCTATTGAATGATGAGTAGTGGCATTGTGGTTGATTGCGTCCAATGAGGAAAAAAGCCCATTCATTCTTTCTTTCCATTCAATTTGATATGATTGATCTTGTGCAATATTATTAGTAAATGAAGGAGCAACTATATTATGGAGACACAAAAGAAGGACTCTTCATAAATCATGTGAGAGGAAAGAAACAGTGAGTGGGCCTTTCCATAGCAGATACTCTTATTCTTCATCCTCCAGACATCCCTTTCATTCAACCCAAATATCCATCTGACTATCTTCATTTGGCTATAGAAAGAATGGAGTGGAGATAAACAAGATTCACCTCTTATTTATTGAGGGAAAGGCACAAAGGGCTCTCCCACCCCTTAAATATTAATCCTCTCCAGCGTACTAATTATCCAGTCTCCAGTCTACCAATTAAAAGATGACTGAAACAGGGCAACCCAGGGCTACTTAATAATGAACCCCTAAAGGGGGTGGCTCCCCGCACTCCCTATTCAAAGGGACAAAGGGTGAAGGGAAAAGTCCCCCGGCTTCTTCCTTATGGAGGGTCACCCTAACCTTTACACTATATTTCCAAGGCCAAGGTTACCCTTAAACTCTACCATTTATATGAATCTACTCAAAGACTCATACCTTTACCTTGACATCACAAATTGGAAAAATCTAATGAAAAAGAGGATGTGGAGTTGTAGACAGAGAGGTTGAAATTGATGGTGCCTTTCCCTAGGGAGGGGACCCTACGTCCCCTTATAGTCTACTCTTTTGTCACACTCACTCATATACTATGTACTAGTAAAACCAACAATGAATCCATTGTTGAATTTAAATAGATAGGAGGAAGGAAGGATTGAATTGATTGACCTTGAAGGAGTCTGTCATCTCTAACCCCATATCCCTACCTAGTTTATCGTTTGATGGGTCAATCGGGATGTTGGAGGTAAAGGGAGGGAGGGTTGGCCCTTATGCCACTTACCTTTGACCTTGACCCTTCCGAGCCTATACTGAAGATGGAAGAGGATACAGGATAGGGAATGTTGTTCTTGTCTCAATTCTTCTTCACCTTCACCTATTATTTCCTTTCACTTGAATTTTGAATTTCTATTAGTGTGTAACTTGGTAGTTAATTTAGTAATAAAGAGTGGCTAATTAGTGAATGAACTTGATTAATTTAGTTTGATTGATGAGAGGTCTAATTAGTGGCTTTGTTTAGTGAGTGAGTGGAGTAGGATGGATGAATGTGATGATGGTTTGGGCCTCTCTTGACACTTCCCGCTCTCTTCCTTACTACCACTACAATCTCCCACTATGATGCAGGAGACATCAAGTGGCTGGGTGGGTGTGCTAGGTCATAGGTCACATTCATATCTTTATCCATTTATTTATGGAGAATAAAGAGCGTTAGGTCATCAAAGGGCTGCACATAAATAACTCATTTTTTAACCATTCATTCCCATGTCATTCAAAAATGATGCACAAATGTACAAATAACAGTTTTATGAATATTGAGTGAGGAGGGCATGAAAGGTCATCAATGTTCATGAATAATTGGAGAAAACCATTTAGTAGAGAACCTTGAGAAGAAGGTCACAATTTGAGTTCCAATCCAAACTCATTCACTTCCAATCCCTTTGGCCCCTATGAAGGGATCATGGACCTTCTCTATTAATATAATGTAGGGTGACCATCTGTCACTAAACATAAGGAAAAGGGAGATATTTTTAGGGAACCCTTTTTCAACTCTACCCTATTCTAGATGTATAAGTGCCTTGGCTAGCGTAGGAGTTGAAAATATTTGTATTGAGTACCCATGTGCACTTGATGTCATCGCCTCTACCTTATCCAGCCCTTATTGTGTCCCTCCCTCTTATCCTCTGCTTTTCACAACTCTTTTAATACTTGAATAAGCATTACATTGCTTTATTAGGCTCATAGCTCATCCCTAACCGCTACAGCATTACTTTTAATAATAATTAAATGCAAAGTATTAGAGTAGTAGAATACTAATAGCCATTAATTCATAGCTTTATTTTAGAGTATGCAATACTCATTAATAATACACTCGTCTCCCTAATTAAAAGGTCTAGGTCCTAGTATTTTTGAAGTGAGTGTGACTTGGAAACTTGAAATAAAAAAGGGTTGCGCTTGACCCAAACCGGGACTCATGGTCACCCTACGAATAAACTTAGCTTCAACTATTTACGATTATAAGAAGAGGAAAGTGATGCTTCACTTTTCTACCTTTCTAAATGCGAATGGGGAATAAGTTTGCAGAAGAAGAAAAACTTAACCTAGATTCCATCATCCTCATATAGTGGCTATATTATAGTCATACATTCCCATACTGATCCCTTTCATTAAACCTGGAATGAACAAGAGCATATGAATAATCCCTAATCAAACTTGATTATCCTTCCTAACTTAAAACCATTTTAATTAAACTTATTTATTTGAAAAGAAACTCGTTTAAATGTGACATAAATCGTGGCTCCATATTTCCACATTCATAACTATCATTTTCTAATTCGCCACAAATGGATTTCTAATACATTGTTTACAAATGCGATTCAATTCAAATGCAAGTCATAATATTATTGTAATCGTCTTTTGCAAGATTTTTGACCTTGACCTTGCCCAAGCTTCCTTTTTGTTGGCCTGATTTTGGCGGTGCTGTACTGTGGGGCAAAGTGGGTGAGGGCTCCTTTCTCTTCATCTCCTCCAAGGCCAAGGGCTCCCTCCACTCTAGCCAACTCACAAGGTTCCCTTTTATCCCGATTAGCACTTTGAGAGGTTTGAGATGTTGAGAAGGGATCTGTATTGGAAGGGATGGTGGTGCGGGGGACTGAAGATCCCTCAAGAGTGGACCCATCCCCAGGGTCAAACCTACTCAAGGGTATAGGAGGACGAGTGGTGGCTGCCAAAGACTCCGCACTTTCAAGGTCAACAGTAGGATTTTGATTGTTGCGAGGCAGCGTTATTGGGAATGGATTTCTCGTGGAAGAATTGCTCCAGCTGCCTCCCCTTCCTCCTCCCAACCACACCTCTTTAACTAAAGACATAAGTACCATTAGTTTAGGTTATTAAACAATTAATTAACTAATAATATGTGCATTAAAATAAACAATTGATGGGATGGAAAAGGGGAGTAGGGTCTCTTTCTACACTCTAGTCCAAGGGTGTCCAAGTGATGGGTACACAGTGGACACGTGCTGGTCCCTTGGGCACCTGCCCATCAGCCTCAGTCACCTTATTTTTCATTAGTTTGATTAGGAATGGAGTGGGCACTCCCAGGCTAATTGTAATTTCTGTCTAATGAACTTACAGGGCTTATGAGACATGGAGTCAACTCCTATTTTATCCCCTCTCAAATAACAATTACTTAATTGTCTAAATGGATTGCAAAGTTTTAGATGATAGTAATATAATGAAATGGAGTTATGAAGAAGGGAGAGAGGAAGAAAGGCCCACGGAATTCTTGGCTCAATCAAAATAGTGAGGGTTCACAAAATACGTGTCATCAACAGTCAAGATGTAAGAGGATATGGTAAAGTAAAGATCCCTTAAGTGGCCAACAAGTAAGCCCACACGAACATGAAACATCTCACACGGCCACCATCATCCCCGACGCCTCAAAAAACATGACATAAACATAACCCTAACAATGGGCAGTGACATTGTAAATTCTGATAATAATACTCGGGTAGGATCGAAACAAGCTAGCATGTGCAACATCCCGCATCCCAATTAGCCAAACCATATATATTTGATAGTCAACCTTTTGCAAAAAAATAAATCCTATTACTACTACTCGACTCTCATGAAAGGTCACCCTAAGATCATAAAAGATAAATAAACCATGACAAAGGGATATATGAAAGTGTCGTCACATTATATTTATGATGGTGTTCATCTGTTCACAAAAATTGTTTTATGAAATTTGAAAGAGACATACACCAGAAAGACCGAGGCACTATGCTTAGTCTCTTATCGTACGGGAATTAGGGTAATTGGAATTGCAAGTCCCGCTTCGCAGCTCCATTCATTATCCTTTTACTTCATTACCAAATCTAAATAGCTTTAATTTTAACAATATGTGAGCTTCAATTTTCCTCTTATTATATTTCAATAATATTATTTTATAGAAATTAGTAAAATAAAGAATGCATTTTATTTAATCACTTTGTAAATCAACAAGCCAACGCTTTTCGACGTAGGAAACGGTCATGGAGAACTTTCGCAAAAACTATTTTGGGTATAATCCGCGCAGTTATATATATTTTTGAGGTTTTAGGACCTTGTTAGGTTCGGCTAATTATGAGTCGTCATTTCGGGCTATTTCGGCTACAGATTTTTGGCGTTTTCAAAATTTAATTACTCATCCAGTAGCAAATATCACCGCTAGCTTTTTATTGGAGCATTATGTTGCAATAAAACGGTTATGCAGCATGAGAACTATCTATTTTCATCCTTTAGAGTCGAAGATAAATGCTACTCTTGAAGTAGGACGTTTTCGAAAATGCTTCAGATTCGAAAATTTTATCCCGCCAAGAGGTCCTAATTGCCAAGAGATTTCTTTGAAATTGTATTTACGCTATTTTCACGACGGCTTGTCGATTAAAAGTAGAAACATATGTGTGCCCCCCAAAGGGGCCAACCTTCCCCCCACGGGGTCAAAAGTTCAAAATAAAAACACGTTCCTAACTAAGCTAGGTCCTAACCTCCAAAAATGTATACAAGTCCGCGGATTATACGCAAAATCGTTTTTTCAAAATCCGTAATAGGTAGCCAGTTTACAGTGCGCAGTGTGGTACGGAGAGTCATGGGGCGACGAGAGATTTGTAGTTTGAGAAGTTGAAGGCGCCTAAACTTCTATCGCCTAAGCTCCTCCACCGCCTAAACGGCTTTAACGCCTAAGCCATTTAATTTTTCCAATATCTAGTTTCCGAAGCCTCTCAAATCGGAAATTATGCCGTACTCTTGGATGGAAGTTACCGTAGCTCTTGTTTCAAAGATTTCTGTACATTCATTTTCTGACCCAACATTCTTTTCCATTGATAATTCTTTCCAACCACTTTCCATGTTGGTCGAACATTTTACCTTAAGATGTGTTTAAAACTAGATTTTGGCCTGTAAGTTGTTTTATCGTCTTTATCAAATTAGAACCCCCAAGGGTGCAAATGTTTCAATCCTCAAAAAAATTGGGTGGATATAATTGGAATGCATGGGTTTTAACGCCTCAAACCAATTTTTCTTTCAAATTTAATGAAAAACTACATATTTTAATGACACAACTCCAAATAAATGGCATTTCTTGATACACGGAACCAATTCAAATGTCTGAATTCAGAAAAGCGTCAACAACTTCGTAAATCGTAATTATCCTCACAGTCATTAGCATTCTGCAAATAATGCATTTGGGCATTCGATCAATTCTTGTGCTTATTTATTCGCAGATGCGATGCGCACTCAAATCTCAGAATTGCGCAACATTTTTTTATAAGTCAGTACCAGCTGTCTAGTATTTATTTAGAAAACGAAATTCGTATGTACAGCATTTCGGAATTTCTAGGCCGATTTAAAAAATTCTAAGTTAAATTTAAAAACTTAAATATCTTTTTTAGATTCTAAAGGACAGCAAAACTGACCGTTATGGTCTGATTAGAAATCAGGTTCTGCGTTAAACTGAACTTAGGGTCGCTCGAAAATAGGGTTGTGAACCTACCAACTGAAGGCCCTTAAAAACCCGCATTGCCAACCCACCGGGACCACTAGCGGCTACTACTACCAGAAGCGCGGTAGCCGAAACCATAGGGCTACATTGACCGTTAGTAGTCACGGTGGTTGGTCACTGTAGGGCCGAATTGTCTCTGAATTAGAATAAAAAGTGTTGTTTCTGCATTTAATTAATGATAAATATTTTAAGAAGTGATTTGGTGAGGTATTTCGAAAGTTTGCTAAAAGGGGGGGCTCATCTTTTAAGAAGGGTGTTCATAGGAATGGAATGAAATTGTCCTAGGTCAAATCGCAATGATTTTTTTTGGTGAATCAGATTGTAATTTTTTAACGCACGAAATTTGACCGTAACGCTCACAGGAGTCCACGGTCACATATACCGAAATTGTGATATTTAAGAAACTCTTATTAGTAATGTGTGTAATCAGTAGTATTTTTTACGCTCATTGCAATTAAGTAAGTTTGATTACTAATATTGACCTTATCAGTCACAAGGACCCACGGTCACATATACCTAAATAGTGATATTTTAGAAATTCCTAATAGTAGTGTGGAACCAGTGGTATATTTTTATGCTTATTGCAGCTAAGCAAGTTTTGATTACTAAAATTGACCTTTAAAATTGACGGTGACCGTCAGGGTCCTAACCCGACCGTGACCACTGTCACCTGCGTTTGGTTTGATATTTCAGAAATCACTTTCAAGTAATGTTGAATCAGTACTAAATTTTGTGCTAATTGCAGCTCAGCAAATTGTACATACTAATATTGACCTGAGAGGTCAAGCTATGATATTTTAGAATTTGTATGAAATGCTGTTAAGTCAGCTCTTTACGTTTTGTATTTTTTCAGCTAAGCAAATTTCTAATACTGATATTGATCTAAAATTTGAACGGCTTCAGGGTCACCGGGTCACGAATATGATAAAAGGTGATATAGAGAGTCACGGCGCACTACGGATTCCACAAAAACATTTACCAATCCAAAACAATTTTAATTTTGCACATTATGACCGGGATCGCTTGGGTCAAAATTGGGATGGGTTAATCACATATTTGCATTCAGGTCAAAGTGTGGTACTGGTTTGACACTAATCTTAAGATTGAGAAAAAATCAACTGTGATTGTGAGCGGAGTGTTGTGAGGGGTCAGGTCAAATTTTGAATACGCTTAGGAAAGGCTTGATTAGGGAATTAGGCGTTAAGGCGGTGGCGGTGAGGCGGTAGATAAAGGGACATGCGGCGGGCTAACTTGTGCTTGCCGGTAAATTCATATGCTCTCATGATAGACTGAATGAAAACATTTGCTATCAGTCTTCACTTGAACACGGAGCCGAGCACACGTTCCTCTCTCAGCTCAACATTTCACATTTTTATCAAATTTTCACCAATCAGATTTTTCATCATTCCAAAATTAACTAATTAGGTTTTAAAGAGTGAGGGGACGAGAGGCCACCTTCAAATTCATATTCGAATATTTTTTAAATTTCAATTATTCAATTTCATTCACTTTTTGTGTTTTGTCTTTTCACTTTTCACCTACAACGTACAACGTTGAGCACGCAATAGGACAGTCCACATTCAACATTTCATCTTTCTTGTAAATTTGAAATATTTAATTGAATCCCTTTTTAATTTGAGAGAGAAGGCGCAAGTACAAAGCAAAGGTCAAAGATCAAATATTGAATATGAAACGGGAATTTGAGGAAGATGTTTGCGACTACTATTTTGCCAGTCAGAGCGACCTTCGAGAATGTGATCCTACCAGTTGGATTTCAAAGTTCAAGGATGTGATTCAACCCTGTGTTTTGATACCCCTTCCAGATCATTTCTTGGACTATTTGCAAGACCCTGAGTATCACATTCCCCCTGGAACACGTAAGTCCTCATCCCTTACTTACCCTCATACCTTCACTTATTCTTCTATGAATTGATCTTTGAACTTTATGCCTGTGTATTTGCAGCAACAAGTGGGACGGCTGATTTAGTTTCTGCCTCTTCGTCGTGGGCTTCAATTCCACCCCAGGATGATGAACGGGACATCTTTCTTAATCCTTCCTATGTTCAACAAGAGGAAGATGCAGATGATGATGAGTTTGAGATGGTTCTTCCGCCCCCTCCTCCCCCTCAAGGTCATCATATTCAACAAGAAGTGACGGATGATTACCCTAATGCTTTTCCACTGCAAAACAACGCTGGAGCAGCGTCTGCACGCAATGAGCTTTTTGCTCTCTTTATGTGTGTTCTGAAGAGGGAGATGGACAAGCTGGGAGGAAGCGTCTTGCCAAAGCTCAACTGGAAAGCCCCTAAGGTAACCTATCACCTATCCTTCATTCTACACACTATGTTTTCAATATTATGTGTTAAGGGTAGGGTGGGTTAGTTGAACTTTGACCTTTTGTTTTCTTTTTTCTTGTAGGATGCCAGGTGGATTGCGTTTCGCAACTGTCTACGATGTTTCCTTCCAGGAGACATTTGTCTTTTGCTCAAGGGGTCCACGATTGTGGACAATGTGTTGAGTAACCCCTTTAAGGGATGTGAAGATGGCAACGGAGGTTGGCTCACCTACGCCCTTCTTCTCTCCAAGTGGAATGACACTTTCTCCCCAGAATTTGAGTTCAGGTGCTTTGTTCTCAATGGAAAATTGACAAGTAATTCATTCACCTCTTCAAACTGTTCAAACCAACTACTTGATTAAACGTTAATCTAAAGAGCCAAACTAATTATTATCTCCGTTTTTGTGTAGTGATTTGCCAGAAGGACGAGTCTCTTACATTCTCCTCAATTCGCATTCATCGAGATGATATCATCCTAGATATTCACAATTTCTTTCGTCGTCGGATCTACCATCAGTTCCCTCTCGATTATTGTAACTATATATATAAACATATTTACTTTCATAAGGTAGATGCTCATGTTCTAGAACATAATTTGTATCTGTCTGTGTAGATGTGTTCGACGTGATGCGAGTGGGAAAAGGGAAGGTCATACTTTTGGACTTTAACGTTTTCGCATTGACTAGTTACCCTTCCCTTACTTCATATAGAGAGCTCAAACTCATCGCTCAAGAAACTGAAGAAAATGTCAAACGTGATGGTAACATTTATTTCCAATTATCTTATTAATGGGATTAGAAGGGCTTCGAGGGTTGGCCCCTTAATCACTCATTTAATTTAAAGCAAAGTTTAATGCTTGGTATATTTGATGTAGGAGGACTGAGCCCTTCCTCCTCTCAACTTGAGCTGAAAGACAAAGAAAAGTACGGTGAGCCTTACTTTCGCTACGTGACTGGAAATGGGGATGAAGAAGGACCGATGATTGAGCCTTCTCATCAGATTAGTGGACCCCTTCCTGAAGACATTGTCACATACCTAAGGGACCTCACTCTCTAGCATCTCACTTACAATTAACAAAATGAAGGTGTAACCGATAAGTCTGAATGTAACAAGGCTCCTGCCTCTAAATTCTAGTGTATAAATGAAGCTTCCAAGTGCAAGCAAAAAGCGGTGAATAAATGTGCTTCTTTAAACTGTTTGATAAATAAGTTTAATGTATAATTAGTATTTGTAAGAACAAGAGTTAGGCTATTCCCATCTATAATTAATTATTAAAAGTGGCTAGAGTCACGGCATTCCTACATTTACACATTACTCATACTACTAACTAATAGTAAGTAAAAGTAGTGTAGTAAAACATTGTTGATTCATAATCATCCAGGCATTTAACTAGATTTTAACATGTTTATTAAATGTAGAGAAAATCTAGGCTCTCGGCACTCCATACCCATGTGACAATTAACTGGCATATATTTTGGTATAGTGGGACTAAAAAGGGTGCCTTAAGTGTAGGGGGGGAAGGAGTCCTTTTGTTATTAAAAGGCTGTTAAGGGACTGGGATGAAGGGAGGTAAATGGAAGGCTGGGTGAAGGGAAATGAGACGAGTGGTTGATGATGTATGGGTTAGTTAGTTAGTATGTATATGCAGATGATGAGGATTCGGTGGTGGTGGTGGAACAAGAGAGTATAATTAATTGATGGTCGTATAGATAGAGAGAGGAGATGATAATAAAAGCTAGTTAAGATAATTGGTCATAGATTTGGGCACACACACATCGTGTCACACGCAACCTTCTCTCTCATCTTTATCATCCCTCAAAATAACAAAACATCTTCCTTTTTTATTCTTTTAGGTGCAATTAACCTCATCTCTCTCTCTGGACAACAAGAGGGAGATCTTCTAATAAACTAGTTAATTAGACAGTGTTGGAATGTCCACTGGAATGTCCACTGGAATGGGCAAAACCAACCAATCATTTCATTGAATCTTGGAAAATTGGGATAATAATGTTAAGGGAGAAATTGCCTTTAGCTGGAGATGTCTAGAGTGGTGTTAGGTTTTCTGTCAATCCCTCAGAGATATATTATTATGAGAGTGGAATAATGTTTGTCACTTTCATCATCTCATCATCTCCAAGCAATGAATAATAAAAAGATGAACAAGTGTAAGAGTTAAGTGAGTGAAATATTTATTGTTGGATCTTCCTATCCCAATTCCATCGTCTTCTTACTGAAGATACGTACTTAGTGCCGAGGGTGAGGAAGAAGAAAAAGATGCAAAAAAGGGACATTCTCGTCACTGCCAGCCAACTACCCAGTACCATTTGGCTAGGATATTAGCTAGGATAAGTTGTTGGTGATTGAGTCAGTGTTGGTGAGCCCTCCTTCTCATCATCATGTCATCTAAACATCCCATCCTAATATTCAAAATATCTCATCATTTATGAAGGAGCCCCAACTCACTTTAACTATAATTAACGGAGATAGAGAATGATGTCCTCCACCCACAATTACACTCAACACCCATCATCAACTCCTCCCTCTCAAGGTAACAACAACATTCTTCAGCTCCATCATCTCATTTTACCCCATACTAATTCATCTCTCTTCCCAATCTCCTTTCTTATCAATAAAATGAGTATTTATGAAGGGATGGGCCCTTCACATAGCCCTTACAATTCTCTTTCCTTCCATCTCTCGTCATTTTATCATTCCGTTGTATTTGTAACAAGGCCCTTGGGACCAACCTTGTAATATAAAAAAAGTGGATGAGAAAATGAGGCAGATTGAGACTTTTGGGAAAGTGGATAAATGTGTGATAATTGTGTTGTTATTTTCAGTGTTTGGATTGTGGGAAGAGTGTCCAGTGGGTGTGGTTAAGCTAAGTGTCCATTCTGTTGGAATCTATGTGTTTGTAGTGAGTGGAGTGTACGTGGCCCTTTGCCTCCCTTCCTCTCCATGTAGAGAGAGTGGGAGGAGGTCAAGGGCTCCTAGGGATCTTCCACTTGCACCAATTCGAAATTTATTCCATCATCATGTCTCCATTTGGATATGCAGCTTAATTTTGATGCTCGGATGGTTAACTCAAGTGTCTGCTCAACTCGTGAGATTTCAAGAGGGAGGTGTGGATGTCCCTCAGTGGGTGTGGCTGGCAGATGGACTCCTGGGGGCATTCGCAACTACAGTCTCCCTTGCCCTCTATCACATGATTGAGAGGAGGAGACTTGTCTTTTTTTGTACCCTTCATGCCCTTTACTACACTCTTGTGTCCTTAGCAACCCTCTATGAATGGAGTGAAGGGTTGGAGAAAGGATTGAGCATTTGGATTCATGTCAAACCTCAAGTTCAATTTGTTTATATTTTAACCTCACTCACCCTTACACTTTTATTTACACTCACCATCTTCAAGGAGGTAATTATATTTACCTACTTTTCATTCATTCATAATTAGTTAATTAGTATTTAGTCTACTCAGTTCTACTCTGATGACTAAATCATTACAAACCTCATTAAATGCCGGAATAATTAAAAATAATATGAGAGAATGCCTCCTATTTTTATAAACAAATCAAGTTTAACTTTAAGTGAGTTCCCCTCCAATGTGGACATGTTTTCTTAGCCAACAACTATTATAAAATAATATTACATTTCTCCTTGAATGAATTGAGATAAAAAGAGGAGTAAATGCCTTCAACCCTTACTTTCCTATTTCAAAGATAATTTCTCTTACAAGTGTGAAAAGTGTCACTTTGCATTTTACAAGTTTTTTTAAGACATTTGCCTGTTTTTGCTATTCTTAAGATTCATGGGACGTAGCAAAACTCATTTTTTTCCATATTTTGGCCACCTCAAACTCCAACTAAATTATCACTAATTTCTAGACTTTTTTCTTCCTCTTAACATTTCTAGCCTTCAATATTTATTGGCCGGCTATATGTATATGTATGCTATATGTATGTATTTATTGGCCGGCTATAGGCGCAAAAAAATGTGAGACACAAATGCGGACCCTTCAAGGGTTCCATAAAAAAAGTAAAAATTTTTGGAAAGCGGAAGGTTTTTTATAAAATGAGGTTAGGTAGCTAGATATAAATGTATGAAGCATTAGATTGGTGTTGAGTGGAGAGAGGTTTAGGTTATGAGTTACTAAAGGAATTTAATATTAGGGGAAGAGAGGTTAGGTTAGGGGTCAAAGGGTAGGGAAGGATTAATTGTTGTTGTTGTTTGAGGACAGGGTAAATGCGTGAGGGGAGACTTGGATGAAGAAAGGATTGAGGAAGGGACTTCAAACATTAAATATCTTCATCATTCTTCAAGTTTAATCTCTCGTCTTACATTTTATTGGTTTACGGATTTACTTGGTGTGGGCTATCGACATCCCCTTGAGGACACGCATCTAGGCACTTTGCCCAAACATGAAACCACGCATCATCAACTACAAAGACTTGAAAAACATTTACAAATTGAAAAGGTACACTTTTTAATTTATCTAGGTTAACTTTTCATGTGCTGAAAGTGGACTTAAACCCTTCACTCACCCTACACAATTTATCATCTCTTTCACAAGCCCATTTCCTTCCTAACCTACTGATGGGTTTTTTGGGCCAATTGCTAATCCTTCCACGGTAAAAGAATGGGATTGTTCAAAGGGTTTTAATTCCACTTTTAAAGGGCTCATATTCTAAAATGTTTGAATATAAATGGTGTAAATATGAGTGTACTTTGACCTTTGTTTTGAAGAGAAAGAGTTCGGATGGGGAATTCAGTTTATGGCGTGTCATGTGCTCCACTCTGTGGTCATCAATGGCCCTGGGGGGAATATTTCGATTATGTGCAGATTTTGCTGGATTTGTTGCGCCTCTTGGAATAAAAACGATAGTGGCTTTTACGGAAGGGGGCGGAGGTCATGCGAATGGGACTGCACCCCTGGGGGATCCCTTGACCCCCTCCCAAGGGGATGAAATTGAATTAGGAGAACTTATGAGAAATGGATATTTCATGGCCCTTGTGGTCCTTCTTTCCTCTCTCCTTCAATCAACATTCTCCCAATGCTCAACATTTCTGGTGAATTCTGAAGGGATTCACATGAAGGTGGCTCTACAAGGGTTGATTTACAAGAAGACCCTTAGACTGTACCCTGGAGGAGGAGGGGATGGGGAAGAGGACCAAGTCACCTCTCATGGCTCAATAGTAAACATAATGTCTGAAGATACAAATAATTTGATGATGTTTTTCTGGATGGCTCATTTCATTTGGGCAATTCCTTTGAAATTGTTGATTCTGATGGGACTTTTGTACTTGCAATTGGGGTGGAGTGCCCTCATAGGGGCTGCCCTTTGCATCCTCATCATGATCCCCCTTCAATTCATCATCGCCAAGCAAATGTCTTCAAACTCCAAGCTTCTCATGGTAATCTAACCTCACTTGTATTTTTACATCCTGCTTGCGAAATAGCCTAAATAGTCAAAGTCATCCCTAGCAGAGGTTTAATTAGACAGGTGAGAGTGATTGGGCTCGGTGGCGGAGATTTGGATTAGATGGATGAGTAGACGGACCACCCACTAGCAAATCCACCTCATCATTTTTTACTAACCTTTAGTCACCTTTTTTAGTTAGGAGGCAATTTGAGACACTTTTTTTTTAGCCATTATTAAGTATCGTTAGATACTTTATGTGAACGTTCATGGTGTCCGTCTGTCCGTCCTAATGGCTAATTATTGACAGGAATAATATTTTTTAATTCTGTTTTCACATTTGGGTTCCTAGGGTCAAACGGACGATAAAGTTTGTAAAATTAGGCAAATCGGTCACACTCCCTAATTTTAATCACAAAAAATTTTTAAAAAGATTTATAAATTGTGTTGCATAGTGCCCCAGTCTTTTTATGTGAACGTTCATGGTGTCCGTCTGTCTGTCTGTCCGTCTATCTGTTTGAATGGCTAACTTTTGACAGGAATAATATTTTTCTGAACAGTTGAACACCATGACCGTCATTTTCAATGTTTGAACAGAACGTTTTTGATTTCATAAAGATAATCTAACGATACTTTCATATATCCATTTGTCATGGTTTATTTTGCTAGAGCTGAGCCATTTGATGAGAGACACTTTTTACCTTTTCTCCCCTATACATTATTATCATTAGGTATTATTAGGTACTATTAGGTAGGTATGGGTTGGTGGTGCTGGAATGAATAGTGCCTTTTAATAAATGGGTAGAATGGGTTTAAAAGGAATGGATGAAGGTGACGGTAGAATGGACAAGAAGGATGTAAAATTAATCAAGGCCATTTTTTGCATCTTCTTCTCTGAATTCCTATCATTGAGTAGACATTCTCTTGAAGGAAGGAATATTATTTCCTCTAGTTCAATAACCAATTCATGTCAAATCAACGTTGACGAGTAGAAAGAGATGATGGATCTGATAAAAAAAGTAAAAATGTTGATTTGGAATGGACACTCCCTTCTTACCTCACTCATTCCCCGCAACTAAACACATCATTAAAAACTTTTCAATTATGAGAGAGAAAAAATAAGATTTAATAAACGTTTCCCTTTAATAACTTCAGAGAGAATGAATGATTTGCAGGTGAAGGAAAGGCAGGCCTCTTCACGTACATCCACTTCTTAGAATTCATCTTTTGGCCAGATTTATTAATTATATTGGATCTTATGGGACAAATAAACCCATTTTTTTAATCCTTTCATTCATCTACAATCATTTTACAACAACTCATTTATACATTTACCAATCATAAAATGACAAAACTCTTAGACCTTTTCTAATGACTTTTGAAGGAAAACCTGCCCTTTTTCCCCTTTTTTTTGGTTAGGTTAGGTTAGTAAAGATGAAGGCCTGCTTTAGTGAGTTTTCTTTAAACTGCACCCTTACTTGTCTCTCTCCTATAAATTAATTTACTATGGGACAAAATGACAATTCATAAAAACCTAGAAAGAAAGAAAGAAAGGGAAAAAAGCGTCCCTTATCCTTATCAAGTTTTTATATTGACAAAACTGGTCTTTTCATACTTTCTCATCTTTCTTCATGGTGAGTTTTTATGTCAATTTCCTTACCTTAGGTTTCTGCATTTCCATTCAACCAAATAAAAACAACTAAAAATACATTGGGAAAAGCCTAAAAAGTCTCCCACCCTTTTAAGCACTTTTAAGCACTTTTAAGGACTTTCGAGGTAGAGGATGTTTTTAATAAAAACAAAGGATGTCAATCTGCAAAATAGTGTAAAAACCCAACAAGACGAGTTTTTCTTGTATTATCCTAAGAAAAGTCATGTCTTGGCTCTATCCTTTTCTAGCTCCAGCAACTGCAAATTATGGCACTTCCCTTCTAAATACCGCACAACTAGAATTAGACCCCCCCCCCACTAGAGTTCTTCCAAATAGCCCCATCCTCCCTATTTTCATGATTAAATTTGGTCTGAAAGCTAGGGTAACATGTTCTATTTTTTCATATAAATTTAGCTTTCTTTGAAAGTAGGACCCCCCCTGAATTTAGCCCCATTCTTTTGGAAGCGTTTAATGAATAGCTCCCGGGAGGGGTTTAATATCTTCAATTTGGATTTGAATTGATGAAGGATGATGGGGTAACTGTGCTTAATGATTTGTTTACTTTTGAAAAGGAACGTTGTGACGAGAGATTGCGAGGAATTTCCCAAATACTTCATGCAATAAAATTAATAAAAGTTCAAGGATGGGAACTTATTTTTGCTCAAAGAGTTCAAGAAACAAGAGAGGAAGAACTCAAACATTTGGACAAAGATCTTCTTTACAGATCATTTATGAGTAAGTCCTTCAAGTCCTCTTCAACTTTACCCTCTTATTAATCTTGATAATCTTGAAACGCATGTTAAATGTATCTTGTTTTTGTTTGACACTTTGTAGCATTTTTGACGCACATTTCGTCTGTGGTGGTGACCCTCGTGACCTTTGGTTTATATTCGTACATAGAGGAAGAGAGACTGGAGCCTCCAAAAGTGTTTGCAGGTCTCGCTCTATTTAATCAACTGACAGTCCCTTTATTCATTTTCCCCATCACCGTCCCTGTGGTCATTGATGCTCTGGTGAGTGCACGAAGAGTACGAGAATTTCTACTTGTTACCGAAGCCTCCTCTCCCTTGAAAACTCATGGAGGAAATGAAGATGAAGGGTCACCCCCTTGTGCAAACACTGCCCCTTATAGACCCTTACCTTTGAGGCAACCCACTGAGCTAGATGGAAGCACAGACTCTGTTTTTGTACTCGAAAATATTGCAGAAGATGATGAAGAGGAGGAGAATCATCTGCTTGAGGGGGTCAGTTCATTACTTGGACAGTATGTTTAAGGGCCCTTCATAAGCCCCCTTAATTATGTCCCTTTGTTTCTAGAGAAGGGATGAAAAGGGGAAGGGGGGAAAGAAATGGTTGGTTCGTGTTCGAGAAGCCTCTTTCGGTTGGGATGAATCTCCCTACTTGAAAAATATTCGGTTGGAAATTCCAAGAGAAAGTTTTACTGTAATTGTTGGATGGACAGGAAGTGGAAAGTCCTCACTTATTAGTGCCATTCTAGGGGACCTTAAACTTCTCTCCGGTCAACTCAAGTGGCAAAAGTGAGTTAAATAAGGGACATATGATGGACGCGGATGGATGGTAATAATTGTCATGTGGTTGTTGCAGGGACACAAAGATCGCCTACGCGGCCCAAAAGCCCTGGATGTTGAATGCAAGTGTGAGAGAGAATATTTTATTCGGTCGAGGATTCAAAGGAGGGCGCTACAAGAGAGTAATTGAGGCATGCGCCCTTCAACCTGACATTGATATTTTACCTGAAGGAGATGCAACTGAGATTGGTCACAAGGGAATTAATTTATCTGGGGGACAAAAGCAGCGAATTGCCATTGCAAGGGCTCTTTATTCAACGGCCAATCTTGTCATTTTGGTAATAAGTCCCTTCCCCTTATAATTCCCTTGATAAGGGCTGCAACGTCTTCATAAGCAATTAGTTAGATTTGCGTGTTTACAGGACGATCCTTTGTCAGCCTTGGATGTTGAAGTAGCCCATCACGTGCTGGACACGGGAATTCGAAAGCTATTAGTTCGATCTCATCGAACTGTGATCCTTGTCACTCATCATCTTCCCGTCCTTCATCATGCTCATCATGTAAGTGTTAAAGGTCAGGTTAGGTGAGCATATTATAACCTTATGTCCCATCACTCACTTGACTCCTAAATAGATTATAGCCATGGAGGGAGGGGAGATTCGAATTCAAGGGACTCTCTCGGACATTCAAAGGGACGATCCAATCCTTCATGCCCAATGGCATCAAATGATAACGCAAAAAGAAGCGGAATTGCAACGTCAACTGGAAACGAAGACAGCCAAAGAGAGATGGTCTCTTCTCAAATTGGTTTCAAAGATTGGACTCCAATTCCGAGCGGGTGGTTCACAAGGAAAAAACAAAAGATGTGAAATGGATGAGCCCTCAATCACTGCAAATGATCCCTTTAGAAAGAGAAAAGGGACTTTTTCGCACTACAAGAATCTCTCACATGACATATTCCTACCAAGTGATGAATGTCACGATGAAATAATGACGCCCCTTTTGCGAAGACGAGCAGTGAGTCGAACCTCAAGGGACTCAAGGGCTTCAGGCTCCTCTGCAAAGCAACATGTCCCATTGCAGAGAATGAGCTCATTGCAGACGGAGAGTCGAGGGGGTGTGGCTCGACCTAACAAAAGCCCCGCATTTCAAAAAAAGTTCTCTCGTCTTCAATCTCTGCCTGCAGGGGATGAAGCACATCGTATTGAAGGGGTTAAGCCCTTCACTGCAACCGCAACTTCCGCCTCAGGCTCAACTCTTTTTAAACGGCTTTTCAGCACAAATAAGTGAGACCCTTTTAAGGCACTTCCATCCCTATTAATCAACTGAAACTAAAGGTTTTTTTGACCTGTGTGGATACCTTTTTGTTAGAAATACGATCTCATCCACAGGCTCATCAAACCCTGAATTAGAAGTACTTTCAACATGTGTAGGGGGCCTTGAAGTAAGGGGTCATCCATCTGCCATCAGTGAAGGAAACCTTACCGAAGATGAGCCAGAGGGTGAAACATGCTCCAACTTATTTACATGTGTATCATTAGAGACTCCGGTGATATGAATATAAGAGATGGATTTGTTTGTGTTTTCAGAGGGGGATGAATTATTATTTGAGATGGGGGATGAAGGGAGTGGAGAAGAGCGAGAATATGGACGTGTTCCCTTAAGGGTCTATTCCACTTATATTCGTGCTTGTGGAGGAACTCTTAGTCTAATTTATCTGATATTTGCCATTGGATATGAAGTGATACGAGTAGTTACCAATTTGTGGCTGAGTGAATGGAGTGACACTGTCTCCCAGGTAAAACAGATATATAGAACCCCAGGGGGAGTTATTCTCTAGGGAGCAAGGGCTCCATGCTACTCTATAATAATAAGGGACTACTCTTAACTCTTAAGGACTCACTCTCCTTTTGCTGTGAGTGTAGGTGGAGGAAGCCTCAACGTATGAAGCCGTAATGAGCTATTATTTTCGAGTGTACGTGTTACTGTCCTTGGTGACAGTGTCAGTGTCGTTGACATGTAATCTGGTGGGTAAAAGGGCCGGAGGGAATTCACGCTCAATCCTTAATGCAAGAATGATGGACACTCTTATTCGATGTCCAATCACTTTCTTTGAGTCCACACCCATCGGAAGAATCATCAATCGATGCTCATCTGATGTGGCCGTCGTAGATCGAGTACAAAAACCATTTTAAAACGCATCCAAACTTATTGGTGATGATTTGGCTTGATTGAAGCTGTAGAATAATAATTGTCTCCTTTTTTGATTCCTCAGAAATTGTGCATTTCCATGCAAAGATTCGTTCAATTCGTCCTTCTCTGCCTTTCTGCAATTGTTGTGAATGGAATGGTGAATCCTTGGTTTCTTCTCGCCGCCCTTCCTGTTCTAGCCATTTATTATATGATACAACGATTCTATAGATTCTCTTCAAGGTACTTAACCTATTGACCTATATACTACCCTTAACCATACTTTAAGGATTTTAAGGGTATCTAACCTTGTTGGGTTGATTGAAGGGAGATGCAGAGATTGCAGGCCATTTCTCGAGGTCCCATTTACTCTCATTTCGAAGAGACCCTTGAAGGACTCTCCACCATTCGGGCATTTCGTCAAGAGAAAAGATTCACCACACAAATGCTTTCTAAAATAGATGCAAACAATCGAGCAGATATGTTCATAAATGTTGGAAATCGATGGCTCTCTATTTCTCTGGTAAGATAGCTTCATAAAGATGGTCTCTTAATTCCACTATGTTCTGGGTTGAAATTGATGGGTGTTTATTATGGGGTGAAGGATTACTTGGGAAGTGTGATCGTGTGGTTGGCAACAGTAGGGGCCATGTTGTCCTCCACTTTGTATCCAGACGTCGTCACACCCTCAATCGTGGGCTTGGCCATAAACTACACTCTTCTTGTCCCTGTCTATCTCAATTGGGTGGTCAAGTTTCTAGCCGAAGTTGAAATGTTTATGAATTCGGTGGACAGACTTGAAGCTTATGCTCATTTACCCATGGAAGACTATGGAGAGGGCACACCCCCTCCTCCTCCCTCTTGGCCCACAGCGGGTCACATTCAATGGAATGGAGTGAATGTTCAATATGGAGCCCATCGACCTCCAATCATCTCAAATCTCAACTTGCAAATTAAAAGTCAAGAGAAAGTTGGGATTTGTGGGAGATCTGGTTGTGGAAAGTCATCCCTTCTCATGTCCCTTTTTAGAATATCTGAGGTCACTAAAGGTCAAATATTAATTGATGGAGTGGACATAGGGGGTGTGCCTCTCCTCACTCTTAGATCTTCCCTTTCAATCATTCCTCAAGAGAATATCATTTTTAATGGGACGCTCAGATTTAATTTGGATCCAGAGGGCAAATGCAGAGATCAAGATATCTGGAATGCTTTAGAGTCATCGCAGATTAAAGAGGTCGTTCTTGCTATTCCTGGACAATTGGGTGAGTACTGAGTTCAAAGGTCGGGAGGGTCCTTTGTGAAGGGACTATTTTTAAATATTTTTAAACACTCTTTCAGATGGAGAAGTGAGTGAGAGTTCATTTAGTGCAGGTCAAAAGCAACTTTTGGCTTTGGCTCGAGCCATTCTTCATAAATCCCGTGTTGTTATAATGGACGAAGCCACAAGCTCCGTGGATTTGCAGACAGAGAGAACCCTTTTGCACGTTGTGAAAGAGGCCTTCAAAGGGTCCACTGTCCTCACCATCGCAGTAAGAATTACATGAATTTTGTTTAGCCACACCCACTTCCTCACATGTAAAAGATGTATTTTGTGTGTAGCATCGACTGGAGACCATTGTGGATGGAGACAGAGTAATTGTACTTGAAGGAGGTGTGGTTCTAGAAGACGCACCCCCTCAACAACTCATGAGAAAAGCCAACAGTCATTTTGCACAAATGATTCGTGCTTCAACCAATAAAGAATCTCCTCCCACTTGACAACACCCCCCCCCCCCTTTTTATACACATTTTTATGAGAGGTGAGTGAGGTGACCTTTAACCCCACTCTCCATACATTATTATTATTCAAAAGTAATAAACATATATTAAACAGATGATTGAACAAATCTGGATTCTTCTCATTCATTCATTCTTATCATGGGACTATGAAGTTGGCTTATATATTAACATTGAAGAGATAGGGAGAGACAGTTTAGGTCACACATTCATAACCTAACATAAAGTTTCGAAATTGGGGCAAAAGGTTATCAATTTCAATTAAAAGTGAATTTTGCATTGAATTTCAACAAGTTTCCTCATTCCCGTTGCACACTGAAAAATGATGAAAAGGGACCCTTTTAGCGTAAGAAGTAATAAAGGGGTCAGCCCGGGAAATAGGCCTTTGTCGTGGAAGGTTAAATTTGCAAGCATCAAGCACCCCTCGTAGGGTTCTAATTCAGGTTTTAGGGCATCCTACTACTACACTAACCTCTTAGAATATGTTTAATTTTGGAATACTTGGAAAGAGTACAATAAGAAAATGATCCCTTGCACTAATTAAATGGACACGCCCTCATGTATGCCAAGGGATGTAAAGGGACAAGTGAAAAACTAGAGGTTTAGGATTATTCTATCGTGGTTGGCATTTGTATTAGAAAGGAATGAATGGCTTGGTTGTCTTTGTTGGTGAGGGATGGGGAAAAGTGAGAGGATGAGCTAAAAGATGCCATCATTATTTTCCTCACCGCCGCGCCTTCTTCATCTCATTCAAATGTCCTCTTCTTGACTTTAGTTGAATAGTGAAATAGTTAATCTAAATAAATAGTTGTAAATGTTTTTATCATGTAATAATATTGTGTGTTGAGGGACTAGAGTGGGAGGAGTCCGTCACAATGGAAGGGACGAGTGGAAATTTAAAATTACGCCAACCTTATGAAGGCCAACTGAACAAGTATACAAATGTGATGAAAGGATGGCAATATCGATGGTTTGTTCTCAACCCGGACAAAGGGACTCTCGAGTATCATGTGGTAAGTAGTAGCCCCTTGACCACACCCCTTCAGTAATTGATGTGAGGGATACTCTTGTGTTGTTAGTCGGAGGGTGAGATGCGAATGGGAGGAGGAGGAGGGCCAGCTGCCGGAGGAGGTCGTCCAAGGGGCACTTTACATTTAGCTGGAGCTGTAATCTCTCCAAGTGAAGAAGACTCTCATACTTTTGTCCTTCATGCGGCCTCTGGAGATTTGTACAAATTGAGAGCAGTGGATGCCAAAGAGCGTCAACAATGGATCAACAGGCTCAGAGTCGTCGCTGAACTCCACTCACAAGCCCTTGCTCAGGTATAGCACATTACTTTAACCGTTTAACCTTTGGCCCTTAAGTGACCCACTCACTCTTTACCTCCTTTGAATAGAGTAATAGTCCATTGGTGTCACGAGAGCCAGGATGTGCCTCCAATAGAATGGTCCCTACCAATCTATCCATCTTGGATGCATTTGCCCAAGTTCAAGAATGGTTGACCAAGGCTGAACATTGTTGCTCAGAAATAGCCACTGCCATTGACAAGTTCCCTATCTCAGGTTAGCCAAGGAACCCTTTGACCCTATGACCCTTTACACGCCCCTTAACTTACCTCTCTCTCATGTATCTTTAGGGAATGGAGTGAAGAGTACAGACCAAGAAGTGCTTTTACTCAAAGCCACATCTCAAGCCACCCTGGGATCCCTAGAAGAATGTCTTTATGCCCTTCAATTACAACAAAGGGCATGTTCCAATAACAAGGGAGCTAAAAGTCCTGCATCTTCTTCAAGTGCTGGAGGCGGCCTAGCGGGACAAAGACCTTTCGGATCTACTTCTTCTGTCAAATAAAACATTTACACATTTACCATAATAACTGTACTACTATTGAAATTAAACCATCTTAAGCATCTTACGCAAATGAATAAAAACAACATTTAAAACAAGAAATATAGGCCACTGAAGGGCCCAGTCTCTATTAGTCCAGGGCTTCTTCTTCCTCTCCATTCCTCACTTATTCCCCTTCTTCAACACGTGCAAATATTTACATGTAAGTCAAGAAACCAATCACTGAAGTTACCATCCCTAAATCCATGAACCTCATATATTATCATGTGAAAAACCCCCATCATAACTCATGACATGACTCATGAGACAAGACTAGTGAATGCACCAAAGTGAACGAAATCCATGCTTTGCTCCCTACAAAAAGGGGTAAATTTAAACTCTGTTCAAGAAGGCCTACTAGTAGCCTACTGGAAGCAGAATCAAGAGTTCAAGAGACAATCAATTCACAATTTGGGAAGGGAAAGAAAACATCATTTCTAGCTGGAAAAAGGGATTTAATTATAATGGAGAAGAAAGAGGGGCCTTCAAATGAGGTAGGCACTTTCCCTTTACTTTATCTCTCTTGATTTTAAAAAGTAGTGCTAAGTGATAACTTGGTTTGGTGTCTGTATTTGGTTAGATGGCAAGTATTGGGTCAGAGTGCAACGAATTGAAGCGTGCCTACGACGCTTGCTTTAACGCTTGGTTTGCTGATAAATTCCTTAAAGGAGATAAACAACTGGGACTTTGTGATGCTCTTCTTGACTCTTACACGTCTTGTGTCAAGGTATCTTCCCCTATGGATACTCTCCTAGGGTGTAGCTCTGAGGGTCCGTCCCTTATTAACTATTATTTAATTGGTATTCCCTTAGGCAGCCCTCAAGTCCCGCTCCGTTGATTTAGATGAAATCCAGAAGGAACATTTGGGAACTTCATATGAAAAAGGGAAACCATCTCCAGGAAGCTAACAACTTATCCTCTTCTCTAAAACTAAAACAGACACATTCAATGACATCATGATCTCTCTTTTTTGTCTACTTTAAGTCGGTAGGGGTCAAGTCTCTTCAAAGACACAAAAGTCCCCCCGGGTCCCTGGAGGAGCCTCAGCCCCAACACGCACACCTACACTCGCATGGAGGGATTTTTGTGCCAAATTGATAAGATATAGAACTTGCCGCAAAGCCATCTAGCAATAGAAAACTTTTAGTTGAATAGTTAATTACAATTATGGACAGGCTAGTCACATTCTCCTCTGTCATCATTTATTAATAAAAACTCTCTGCAGACAATTTCAAACAATCAGTTCCTTTGATATTTCTTATGCAGTGGTTGAGAAATCATGTTTTGGCTCTCGGCATATTTCCTCAACAAATACAACTCCTTTTGGCAACCACCTTCTCCTTAATTTATGAACAGTTTTTTCCCAAATTAATTTAAAACATGTTGAATCTTTCTGAAGATAAGAATAAAATGATTTGTATTTATTTTTGGCATCATATATTTGCTACAATGGGTGATTTAGGACTTCTAATTTTAAATAATTTTGATGATTTTGATGATTTTGCTGTTTCTTGAGGGTGATTTGGTTGCGTAGCTTTGGCTGCTCGAGAAGATAAAAATTTCCCCTATAACGGAGACACTTGAGGGATGATTTAAAACATCATCTGCTACTAACATTATCATGTAAAACGTTATCTAAATATAAGATGAGGTAGTTTTGAATATATAGGGGAGAGGAAAGGTGGAGGTATTGACTGTCTCCAACCTCCCTACCTCCCCACAACCTCTCTCTACCTCTCTCTCTATTATTATTGTACATGAGAGTGGAAAATACTCTTTATATAATCACAGAAGAATATTCTAGTCCTCTCACACATCTAACATCTAGAATAATTATTTAATTATTAGCATAATTAGTTCAAGAAGAAAGAGGAGGGAAAATTCCTTTTCCCATTCGAATTTTATCCCCTACTTCCAGGTTGAAATTGAAATTATGAGGAGCTTCGAAAACAAGAACAATTGTTGAGCCTAAATTGAATTCTCCGAAAGGATCCCCTTTTTTTAATACAATCTCACTTGCATCATTTTTGAAACTTTTGTCCACAAAACTATTCTTTTTCACTTTCCAACTGTTGGTCACCAATTGCTGCAATTATATAATGCAAAGGCTCATTTAGAAACTACCTCAGACTCGTTAGTTTATCTATAAAATAATGTAAATAATGTGTGGTTTTTTACCTGATCTTGGTAGACCCGTATGGATCCAACATTTGTAGCACCCACAGCAGTCATGGAAAAGAATCCATGTTCCCATTGACCAACATAAACTGCTCTTTCATTGAGACTAAATAGACCGGATATCCAGTGAGCTACACGAGGATTCACACTCAACAGTTCACCTAAACATTAATTAATCATCAACCTAATTAGTTAATTAGTGGAATGAGGTGAATGAGGAGGTTAATTGGTCATTCTCACCTGCAAAATGACGTCTAAAATGAATTGTCCAATCAGCAGGAGAATGGAATCGATGATAATCCCCAGGAGCCAAGTAAATGACACAATGATAGAGACAATGTTTCTCTTTATCTTTGAGTAGATTTAAAGAATAATTTCCAGGTCCCTGGGAGTCCCCATTTTGAATCCAGGTGGGAGGTCCCAGAAATTGTGGAAGGGAATAAGCCACACCCTTCACTTGCTCAATTACTCCTCCCTCCACTTTACCAAAGTTTAGGACAGTTCCATCCACAGGAGACACCTAAAAGAGACCCTCAATTTGCCAACTTTTCTTTCTTTCTTTGAATTGTTTGAATTGTGGGTACTTGGAGAGAGGGACTTACGAGGGGTGAGGGAAAGTCTACAATTCTAGCTCCTTCTTTTAAACTTCGTCTAAAAAATTCTCCAAGATTTTTGTACTGACAAAGATCGTCACATTGAGCTTCACAAAGGTCACAACCGAACGTGTTGGCATAAAAGGAAAGGAATGGAGTTCTGGCCCAAAGGGGCAATTCAACATCGTTAATCCAACCCCAGGCTTTTGACACTGCTTTCCAAGGCAACATCCGGTAACATGTTATCTACAAGTAACACGTAATTTATGAACACCCCTTTAGCCAAGAATAATCATAAGAGAGAAAGGAATGGAGATAGTAAGGAACTGCGCACCTGCCAGTCTTTTAATGATTCTTCAACCTCTTCAACTTGACCTAATCTCCTGTACTGATGATACGTAAGAAGAGCAAAGAAGGGGACGGGGGTCCATCGTAAATATTGTGCTAGTAAAGGTCGTCCTTTTTTATTATCCTTTTCTTTTCCGTCTCCTCCCTCTTTTTGTGACTCCTCCCACTCTCCAGCTGAAAGTAAGAAAACAAACATGTGTTAAGATGATGATGGTGAGGCCCCGGGGGATGATTTCTCTTCATTTGGTGGTCAAGTACCTTTTAAGGGACATATAATGAATTGAACCAAAGGGTCAAGGGATGTTTTGTAGATGAGATGAGGAAGGGAGGTGAAAAGGTGAGGGAGTTGTGGGGGGAGGAGCAACAATCTGGGCAATCTGCTCAATAAATAAGCGATGGGGAAATGAAGGGGAAGGGTACATTTTACATTGAGCACTTGGGTCAAGCCTAATGCTAAACCAAAAGGGAAAAATAATTTAAGCCAAGAATAATAATAAGTAGATTTTCTCTTTTTCTCATCACCACACCCATTTCTCCTCCCACTCCCTCTTTTAAAACTCTTCTTTCTCTCCATTTCACACATTTAGGTCAAGAAAAATTGAAAAATTTACAAAATCTGCCCTTTTTTCAGAAAAATAAAAATGAAAAGTTTCTGTTTTAGGAGAGAGAAAGAGAGAGATGTTTAGTGAGCGGGATTAAAGTAAGAAAAAGGTTGTTTTTTGGGAATGTGTTGATTTTTATGTATGCTGAGAGGGATGTGATAAGAAGAGGGCAAAGGTCAATCTCATTCATATGTATATATAGAGTGTGTGCGTCCCGGATCTTGTGGAAACCAATTTATTCCTCCTTGACCTGCTCTTCCCTCGCATCATCACATCACAAGATGACAACACGATTCTTTTACTAGATATTAGCTGACATGATGATAACTCATCCAGGCCATCCACATCTTACACTAAATCTTTCCATGTGGACAAAGAGATGCTCTTATTTTTATGTCTAGCTGGCCAAAAGTCCATTCACATCACACCTTATGTTATCTCTTGAGGGAAAGGGGAAAGTCTACTTGACTAGCAGTGAATGGAAGGTGGCCTTAAGGGATCTTCTAGTCAAGGGAGGATTGGGAGTCCACTGTTGGCTTGGAGTGACCCTTCACCCCACAGCCTCAACTACCCAAAGGGATAGTGCATGGATGGACGTCATTTATGCGCTTCTCAAGAGATATGAATAAGGATATGAGTAATGGAAAAATATTGACCTCTGTGAGTGACCTGTGAGGAGATATGAGGAGAATTTGGTCGTTCATAAACACTCTTACCTCTTTTTAATGTGTGAGGAAAGGAAGAAAGTGTTGATTGAGGTAGGAATAAGAGGCTCCTTCCAGTCCTCCCGTCCTCCCAATTCCTTATCCACGAGTGTCCCAACCTCCACATTCCTCCGCCTCTGCCAAATACAAAAACAAACAGATAATTAGTACAATTAGTAGTGTGTCCATCAATTTATCCCTCCTCATTCACTACTAAATCATCTACAAAAACAGGTAAAAAGGGTGATGAAAGTACACTGGATCCTTATGCATTTGCAACTCTACAAGGCACTCAACCTCTGACCTCACTCACTCACAAAATCATAACAAGAGTGAAGAGATGTTTCTATGTTCTAAAATCATGAAAATGAGTGACCTAATTACAAATTATTGTCCATGATTGGTGTAGTTCGCGGTGGAGAGAAGGGAAGGGATAATTGATGTTATGAACAGGGTTACCTGTGAAGGGGAGGGACCCTTGAGGCTCCTCTCATCATCATCGAGTATATGAGTAAGGTGTCCCTGGAACTCCAACCTCCTCTCACCTTCATCTTCCACAGACTAATCCAAGGGGCCCAATCTTCCAATCCTTCCCAACTCCTCGCTCTTGATTTATAACCTACTCAACTGTATGCACTTTGACCTTTAGTGTTTGTTGGTGGACTTGAGGGGAGAGGGACTTGACTTGACCTCACTTCAGTGCAGGCAGGATAATGTGCTACAAGTATGAACAAATAATTGGAGGTGGTTAAAGTTGGCGGGGAAAATCCTCTACACTCTATGGCATTTACTCACTCATCCAACACATGGGCACGGCAGAGATTCATTCAATCCCACCCTGCCAGGGTATGCTACCCCGGGTTTTTTGGGTCGGGGTTTTTTAGGGTTTTTTTGGTTTTTTGGGTACCTTTTCAGCTTGGGTTTTTTGGGTTTAATTCAATTTAAAGCTTTAGGAATCAAAATTTTCACAAACT